>JAVGVS010000013.1:1151406-1208906 GCA_032718565.1 Distichodus sexfasciatus
CTCTCTCTCTCTCTCTCACACACACACACACACACACACACACTGGCTTGTCTAATTACGTATGCATCAATATTTGATGAACAAGCCTGGATTTAGGAGCTTGTGGCAGTAGCGTGTGAGAATTGCGGGATTATACGAGTGACCAACACACACACACACACACACACACACACACGTCGGCTCATCCATGATTTATCTGGTGGCCCGCGTGAAGCTACCCTACCCACATTAAAGCGTTTGTCTCGTCTGTCCGCGCCAGATAAGATAGTGGAAATTCTCAATTCGGGATCCAGCGAGAAGAAAGGCAGGAAGGGAGGGAGGGAGGGAACGAGAAGAAAGACGGAGAGAAAAGGCCAGAGGAGAGGTGTAACCTTTTGTTTGTCGGTGCGACGGGGGAACGGGAGGAGGGTGTGGTGCCGTGATGAATGCTAATGTATGCGGCCCGGTGCTAGGAGGGGGGGGCTCGCTCACTGATTACAAGCAGGCGGGCAGACGGACGGACGGACGGACGGATGGAGGGGGGGAGAGAGGGATGGAGAGAAGGAGGGAGGGGGGCGACCTGTACAGAAACCCTCATTTCACTTAATACTTCAGAGCATGCTATAAAGGCGGGGAGATAATCAAGGGTCCGGCCCTTTATGAATGCGCTGGAGATTGGAGCGGGTTCTTAAAAACAGGGCCTGATTGAGTCTCCTCGGCCCGATCTCTCCGCAGATAAAGGAGGAGTAATTTTCTGCTTTTTTGGTTCTTCTCTCCCCTCTCTCACCGCCGGCTCTCCACTTCTTCTTCTTTTTTTTTTTGTTGTTTCCACCCTGTTTAATGCTGTGATTTTTCACCTCTCAGCTTTTTTCCCTGATTCAGCCACCATGGCGTTTTACTGCAAAATATAAATAATACGCGCGCCGTAAATGTGCGCGTAATGTATAAAAACATGTCGTAAAGGTCTGCGGAAGAGAGAGATTACACTCGGAAATGCCACCCAATGCAAAAATATATGCCACAGCTCCTGCAGCGTTGCTGCCATCAAAAAGTTTCACGCTAAACTGCGAGCAAAACTAAGCTACGAGCGATCAGCAAATTTGCCAACATAACAACACTTCAACGCTAATTAGAAAGAACTAAGCGAAGCCTTGCCATGCTACACAGGTTGTAGACCGGGTCAGTGGCTCTGCGTTTTAGCCGTGTCTTTCTGCTTCTTCTATTTTTTTAACCTCTTTCCCGCCCAAACACGATTAAAACGAAACAAAATGTCGCCTTATTGGATTAGGCCAAAGGACATGGAGTCTTTTGGCTCCGATGATCTTTTTTTTTTCCTTCCCCCTCCCGTTGAAACTCTGCTCAGAATTAACATCGCTCGGACTAATTCGATTTTGCCTCACCCCCAAGAAATGCCAGACTGGCCTTTTTTTTTCTCTCCCGATGATGTTTGTTGGGGAATGAAAAAGAGCGCTCCACAGTTCAATTTGGTCTTCCAGTCTGACCGGCTCAAGCACTCGAATGAAAGACCACTTTTATGCAAAGTGTCCAAAGGCCAAGCCTTTTTGGAACTTGGTATGAAAGGTGGCAGTCTTGTGTGTCTAGCGGATTAGACAGCGTTCCGGGTTCGCGTGGATGAATTGTGCGACGGCGTACGCGTCCATAAACGACAGGAGGCGAGAGCCCAGCTCCTGATAACGTGTAATTGGAAACGGGTGCTGCATTGTTGTGAAGAATAACCCTGTCAACCTAATCCTCCTTTGTGAGCTTCATTAATTAATCGTAACCCCCGTGTGCTGTAGGGCTGAATCAGGAGAGCGGGTTGGAGTGGGTTGTTTTGCCGTCCAGCCCTTATTAAATCCCTTGTGTTTTATTGACGCCACGTTAACATGATGAACACTTGAAAAATTCTCATTCAGACAGTTTTAATTAGGGGTGGGGTCCTCGATGATTCCGATTCAGTATCAGTGTGAGACTATATAAACGAAATCTGACCTCTGCATTTGACCCATCCGTGAAGGAGCAGTGGGGAGCTGACATGGGCAGCACCCGGAGAGCAGTGCTTGGTGCAGGACGGTACCTTTACCAGTCCTAGGACTCGTATCGGTGACCTCCCACGGGGCGAACTCCCTAACCGTTACGCTACCAACTGCCCCATCTACATCAGCGATCGAGACTATATAAAAGTATGTCATATCCTGAATGAATACATTCACTTCCATTCATATCAAGTCATGCAAAGCAGCTAAATTGGTAGCGCAGTTGGAAGCGTAACACAAGGAAATTCACCTGTGATCAGAAGGCTGCCGGTTCAAATCCCCGACCTGTAAAAGTAGCACTGATCTACTTATGAGCAAGGTATCGTCCCCAATCGCTGTGCCCTGGGTGCTGCCCGTGTCAGCTACCCACTGCTCCCTTGGGGATGGGTCAGATGCAGAGGTCACATTTCATTGGGGGTGCTGTGCAGGGGTGTGTCCACAATGACAATCACTAATTTTTCACTTTCACTAAGTTATTACGATTTTATTCTAGACGTTTAAATGAAAAACAATCTTCTCTTTCAATAACAAAAGACTTCAGTATAAAGTGACATAACATGCATGATGTCTTATGTTTTCATTTTCGATGTACCATTACACCCCTATTTTATTTATCAGTATGGACCTCCCGGAATTGCTCCTGTGGGGTAACATTGATCTTTTAACCTGATCACACATTCCGACTGGTCACTAGTCCATTTTCTTATCTTTACTCCAGCTGACTGATGATAATCCGGACCCGGTTTTGGCTCACAAGCAGCTGTAATGAGTTTGATTCCAGTTAAGGCTATTGGCATTTAGTCCTTTAACTAAATGTCTGTTTCGCTAATCGTCTCATTAGCTAATTAGCCTCTCATTATCTTTCCGCCGTAATAACATTTGGCTCCTTGTTGTTCTACTAAAACCCAAGCCTGAGGTAGCCGTGTCATTTTTCACAGCGCTTGCCCCCCCACTCCTGCCGCAGCTCTGCGTTTTTATTTCCCGGGATCTAAACTTTAAGAAATCCATTTACAGTGGCCTTCGTAGCCTTGCCTGTCAGATCTCCGAACGCTTAAAACCCGGGGGTGAGACCCCGAGCTGTTTAATAGCTACTCCCACCACCTTGGCAGCTCGGCGCTGCCCCGCCTTGTAATAAATACTCACCAAATGGCTCGAAGTTCTCTTCTCCCGCACTCTTATAAAGACCTCGGAAATATGCTGGTGGGAGCTTAGATGTGGGGATGTACTAGTGAGCGACTGAAACACTGGTGTTGGCGTTGTGCTTTAGTGCCCTGAATCTGGACCAAGACGTTGTACTACCACCACTGAGCCCCCTGAGCAAGACCCTTAACCGAAGGTTGCTCCAAGGAAACTGTCCCTGGAATTTGGTGACCATGAAAATTATAGGTTTGAACTGTAAACCCTCTCGCTTTTCAACCAGGTTACCATCTCAGCGAATCGCTCCGTTTGTCTTTTTTTGGTCGTACTGTTGACAGATCTGTGTCGTGGCAGCTTTCCCTGTTTCTCTAAGAAGCACTTGGGAGTTCTCTGTCATTCTGATCACAACATTTATGCCTCATCCAGTTGTGTCACATCCAGTCCTTCTAGGTCAAACACAGCCCATTCTTTAAGCAATCATCTAGATGCACGCAAACACTGTCACTATCCAAGAGCTTGTTCAGTCATTTGCTCTACTGAATACTTTCTCTGTAGGTCTAAGTGCGCTTCTAAGCTTTAGCTGATCATATGAACATTATTTTGTTCTTCTAAAATAAAAGGGACTGAGTTCATTTTGTACGTGGTATGAAAAAAGTGTATGGGACTAATCCTTGAGCAACACCTCTAACTCCAAGTTGCTTCAGGGAGACTGTCCCTCTAGTTAGGAAATAGACGTCGCTCTGGGGAAGAGCGTCATGGTGGAGTTTTGGTGGGGGGGGTTGTTAGTGGTAGGATCCTCAACTGTTGACCAAGAGGTTGGGAGTTCAAGTCTGGCTTTATCCTACCTCCAGCACTATAGTCAATGAAACCCTGAGCAAGACCCTTAACTCCAGCGTTATTTTGGATAAGAGCTGTAACTGTAAGATTAGGGGTTTAAATCCAAAGACACCCTTAAATATCCACATTTGCCCCTGAGGAAGACCTTAACCCGGAGTGGCTATCGACTGTAGACAGCAAACAGTGGACCACAATGAAGTTTGACCATTTGACCCATCCGTGAAGAAGCAGTGGGCATCTGACATGGGCAGGGCCGGGGAGCAGTGCATGAACAACATCTCAGTGGTATCTTTACCAGTCCAGGATTCGAACCGGCGACCTTCTGATCACAGGCAAACGCCCTAACCGTTACGCTACCAACTGCCTGTAGATCGAGAGGTTGTGGGTTTAAGAATTTGAGCCTCACTCTAGCCACCATTGAGCCTCTGAGCAAGACCACTAACTCCAAGGTCCTTGAGCGAGGCTGTCCCTGTAGTTAAGAAATATGTAATCTAGGTTAGAGCATCTGACAGATACTGAAGAAGAGATTAAGAAATTCTTTGTAAAAACTATCAGGGTAGAAAGGCAATGGTCTAGTGGTAGGATCCTCACCTATACACCAGGAGGTTATGGGTTCCAGCCTGGCTCTCTCCACCATTGAGCTGCTAAGCAAGTCCCTTAACCCTTACTCCATTTCCTGTTTTCTGGGACAGTTTCGCTGAGAGCAACTTGGGGTCAAGGGTCTTAATCAGGGACCCAAAGATGGTGAGTGGGATTCAAACCCACGACTTCTTCTTCCAGACTCGAGCATCATAGCCACTAGATGAGTTTGAAGATGAGTGTGTGACACGTCACTTAAATGTTCAACGGGGACCACACATTTACACATTTGGACACCCTGAGCAAGACTCTTGACCCCAACTTTCATCTTACATCTGTCTAGTTTTCATGCTAAGTGTTGTAAACTCCAAAGGAAATTCCAGTTGCCTTATGACAATTCATTTTAGATGCCAGCTTGCTTTCCAATACAGAAAAATTACCTTTAATGCACCCCAGTGCCAAATCAAAGGTCACTTTAGTCAACATTGTTGACACCAGCCCGGCCTGCATGAACACAAGGACATGTCCGTTCCTTACGTCCTGCTCCTTCCACCCCCGCCTTCTTCCACGAACTCTTTCCTCTACATAACTACTATCTGAGATGGATTCCCCAGTCGTAGCCACTCGTTCATAAATGTATTTCCCCCGGATTTATTGCCGGCCAATCGCAAAATGATAAACAGACCCGAGAGCCTCTCCCTCGCCCCCCCACTGACCCGCCCTGGAGGGAGACGGAAAGGAGAGTGGGGATAGTGACAGAGACTGAGAGAGCGGGCCTTCTCACTCTTACTCTCTCACTCTCTCTCTCCACCTGCGAAACAGAGCGGTAAAAGTGCCGTCTTGCCAGGCGATGGGCTCATTCCCGCCGAGCCTGCCACTGGGGAGCACTGGGCCGGGGCTATAAACTTAATGAAGTTTGACTGAACTCATCAGCTTCTGAGAGCCAGGATCCTCTAGACTAGGAAAGCAGATGCGGGGAAGGGGCGGTGAGGTGGGGAGAAGGCAAAAAAAGCTGAAATTTCGTGTGGCAGAGGTGCACTTAGAGGTCATTACTGCTCTCAACAAAAGGATGGCAAGGATTCACATTATGAATTTTTCTCACTATGTTTTCTATTTGGAGAAATTAACTTACAGCAGATCCTTATTCCTCTATCTATATTAGTACCATTCAAATCTCTTGGTAGTAAACTTCATTCCAATCCTGATTCTAGTGCCGAGCCCCAGCTATAAAGATCTGTCTTTCTTTGTTTGTTTTTTACCCTTTTTTATGTTTTTTTTCCCCCTTTCGTGTCCTCTCTCCGTCTCAGATGAAGGAACGAAACAAGGGTGTTTGAGTACAAAGATGGCCGATTTCTGCATCGACTGCATTGTTGTCCAGCGTCTTAGTGCGTTTTGCTTCATGTGATCACCGACACAAGGCTGCGTCAGACTTGTTTTTCCCCCCTCTCTACCTCTCACCATTGCATTAATTCTCCTCTCCGAGATCTTTCTCTCCCCCTCCCCTTACTCTTTCTTCCCCGTCCCCCCCAATCTTTTTGGCGCCGGGCACGGCTTGCCATGCATTTCACGTCGGAGCCGGAGCGTGTTGCTATGGTGGTTGCTAGGGATTTAGCCGGGAGTGACGCGCAAAAGTCCGAATATTAAAGGTGTCCTTCTGACGCGGGGGCCGTTTGAAGCCGCTCGGAATGAGCAATCGCCGCGCCGCCCTTCTTCTCCCACCCCCACCTCTCTCCATCCCTCCCTCCCTCCTCTCCTTTTTTATTACCCTACCTTTCATTATCATGCCGCTACCTTCCCTTGGAAATATCAGCATTGATTTTCCAAAACACGACCAGGGATGGCCGAGAAACGACAAGCCGCACAAAAAAAGGCACCTTAAAGGCCATGCACGTTACCACGGTGACGAGAATCAATTAGGAAGCGCCTGTGCGTAGATCTTGGGAGAAGGATGTAGTGAAGCTAGCTTTGTTGTTAATGTAATTTCCTCGTCTTGCCTAATGCAGAGCTCGTCTGCAGGATTGTATGTTTCCACAATGTCCTTGATCGCGGGACGGGAGGGAATAATTGAGCATTCCTAGAGTGTGTGTGAGAGGTGGGAGGATGGAGGTGGAGGGATGCTGAGGTCATAACAGCCATTGTGCGCGGGGTTAAAGGCAATCAGCATTAGCTAAACGCACTCCCAAGACGCTAATGCGGAATGGCACGCGTGGCGCGGAGATCAGGTGGCCTCATCAGCCTCCCTCGGCATGCGTCAGCCCTCAACTTTTGGCCTGGGGGTGATGGAATTCTCATACAAGACATGTTTTTTGATTATTCATGCTCTGGGAAAAGTGTGTGTGTGTCCATCGCTCATGTTTATTGGCTGCTGGGCTAGCAAATGTCTCTAGTTTAAAACATAAACATTATAGTGATGTCCATTTAAGGAAAGTTACATAAATATTGCACCAATGTAGTCACATTTTCAGAACTAGACTTTAGATGTGTGTGTGTGTGTGTGTGTGTGTGTTATATTGTGTAGGTTTTATGATCTCCAGAATTCATGAAGGTATAAAAGTGCGTTTCCATGTCCCATTTTTATTGATTACCGGGTTAGCAGATGTCTCCTGTTCGGAAAATAATGGCTCCAGTTAGAAAAATCAACATTATGGGAAAATATTCATTAAGTGAATTTAAGTGATTGTTTGTCACTGTGAACGCACCACAGCACACAGTGCACCACAACCAAATGTGACCACTGCAATCTGACCCATCGCTGAAGGAGCAGTGGCCAGCTTTTTTGTGGCAGTACTTGGGGACGGTACCTCGCTCATGTGTATCTCAGTGGTACCTTTACCAGTCCGGACTTAAACCAGCGACCTTGCGATCAAACTGTATAGTGTATTGTCATGATAGCAGTGTTGTCCGTTGCTTCTGCAGCTGTCCAGTGAGTTGTCCCCCGAGCTCAGAGTGGTTAGAGGACAGGAAGACAAGATGAGAAGAGGAGTAGAACTCCTGAAGAGTGAGGTATGCACACACACACACACACACACACACTCACACATCACATGTTAGATATTTAGGGGGTTGAGGAGGACCTGGCTTCAATCCGATAACACCTCAAAAAGCTGGATCAGATATCGGCTCAGTTGGTTCTGCAGGGGAAGTGGCGCTGCAGTAAAGCTGGTTTATTGTTCCACATTCGTGTTGATTCCTACATATTGCTGTGAGCAGAACGAGCAGCGCAACACACTACAACACCAAAAAAAAAATCACGTGATTATACTGTAACTTCCTGAACAACACCAGCTCTCACTCGCAGTCTCTGTGTTCCTGATGGTTTTAGCACCGCAGGATTAGGGAGCGTCACAAAATTACAAAACCGAACTGTGTTTAAACGAATAATATTTGCGACGTTATTTTAGCGATAAATAATTTAGCAGGTACATATGGGTGTGTAATTATTACATTGTTATAGTTAGGAAAACAGTATTGAATTCAAAATTATGTATGGACTGGTCCGCATCATACAGAAATGTTAGAAATATAGAAGGTGGGAAAATGACAAGAGGTATAAAAATTTGCTTTTGCTTACTGAGGTTAAGGTTAGGGTTTTCATCTAGTTATTAGTAAATGGAAGAACTTTTGAGTGTGTGTTCGTAAGAGAGAGTATTTTGGAGTGTGTGTGAGAGAGAGATGGTTTTATTGTGTGAGTGAGTAAGAGAGAGAGACAGAGATGGTTGTGTTGTGTGCGTGCGTGCGTGAGTGTGTGTGTGTGTGAGCCGTGTTATTTGCCAGGGAGATCAATAGCAGACTAAATGATAATGACCAAAGTCACTGCTGCTGCAGGCCCAGAGCGGGAGAGCTGCCCCGTCCATCCCCCTCCACCTGCCTACAGCCATAATACACACACAGTGCTATGCTAGTTAGCCTTGAATAGCCCCCTCCAAGCCAAGCCCCCCGCTCTGATCAATAAGTAGAATTTTGTCTTCCTAATTGCTGATTGGTTGCCACCAACACCCGCACTAATACAGGGTGTTACTGGGATAAGCCACTCTCTCGCCCTCTTTCCTTATAAAACACTGCCTCACTTCCCTTCTCTTCCTCTTCTTCCCCGCCTCTCCCTTCTTCCTTGTTTCTTTTTTTTGGTTTTGTTTCATTGTCATTTTGCTTCCTTTCGCGTTTGTCAGCTCTCACACCGAGACGCCAGCGTCCAAAAACTCCGGCGAGAGCTGCTGCTCTCTCACCAGGCCCGCGACGCCCAGAGCGCTCAGGTAAATCCAGTCAGGTCCTAACCAGCATACTGGTTTTCCTCTCCTTCTCTCTCTCAGTCCATCTGTTTCCCTCTCGTTCTCAACTCCCTCGTTTTCCTTCTGACTTGATGCCAATGAGCTGTGGCAAATTACCTGGGAATTTCCTTTCTGTCACCTCCACCTCCTCTTACGCTGGTTTTTAAAGACTCCCCCCACCCCACCCACCTCGAGTGCGGTGCCGTTTTGCGTAGGGCCGTATTGATTGTCCTCTTCGTAAATGGTGCGAATAAATGAATGCGTGAGGGGGCATTTACAGCTCGCAATTATGCGGCGAGGGCTGGGGTTGGTGGGAACGCCGCCTTAATTGCGCCGCCAACGTCGGCGTTTGCATTTCATTCCGCTCCGCAAATCTCAACTCTTAAACTCCGTACTTAAACGCGGTATTGATCAAGGCGTCGAGCTCGAATGGAAAACGTCGGCGCTTCCAACACTCCCATACGTTCCGCCAAGTCTTCCCAAAACAGTTTAAAAAAGACAAATAAAAACTCATTCCCAATCAAAAAAACACTCCCTTTTCGCAGCCTTCCGTCCACCAGCAGAACGAGCGTTTCCTCCTTCTTTCTCCTCCGTGTGCCTTCCCTTTTTTTTTTCCAGTTGTAGCGTGCTAATGTCATGATTTAAATGAAGTATTGATCAGTTTAGGAGGGGAGAATGGAGAGAGAGAGCGCCAGCGATTGTAAGGGAAAGAAAGAAAGAGAGCCGGGTTATCGGCTCGCATCGCACCGCCGACGAGGGAAGTCGGAGCGAAAAGGGGACGAGCGTTTTTTTTTTTTTTTCCCCGGATTAACTCTGCAAAAACAGGACGATTCCTCGTCTCCTCTTCGTTTTCTTTTTTTGTTTTTTGAAGTCCCGAGTCTGGCAGGAATCCGAAGCCGAGAAGAAGACGGGAGGAAAGCGCAGCATGTTTTTTCGCGCTTGTCAACAGAGGTGGAGAAGGAGGAGGGCTGGCGTTGGGTGACGGAGGCGAATTTGCGGATTACTCCCGGGCCTCTAATGAATGCGGCTGATTAATTGATCGGCTTCAGGACTTGTCCTCCGGCCTACGTTTTTTGGGGGGGATAAGCACCTTTCCTTTTGGTCACGACAGAGCGGCGTCCGGAAAGCTGAAGATGCCAGAGATCCGTCACCGTGCTGGAACGGAACGGAACGAAGCGGACCGATATAGGGGTTTCTGCTTTACCTCCTCTTTTCGTGCCATTTCCCCCTCCTCCCCTTTTTTATCGCTCTCTCTCTCTCTCTCTCTCTTTAGGTGACAGTACGTCTTAATTAGACAATTAATTAATTATATTGCGTCTGTGTGATTGCATTGGGCCTTGCTTTGATGTTTACTTTGACCAAACTTTCCTGTCATGCACAAACGGGTTTATGGTGGATTCTGGGGAACATTTTTATGAAAGATTTTTTTTTAAATTTGTGTTTTATATATTGCAAATTTTACAGTTTTCCTCCGTTCGCTTTGTGCCAGTTTTGCCGATTGGTTCTCCGAGCGGCGCTCTGCATCTCCGGGCGAACAATGGGCGCAAATAGCTCGATTTCGCATTTGGTTAAGAAGCATTGATTTTTGCCTATTTATACAGCGTAGAGCTGTCCTGGCTGGCCGGGGCGAAGGGAGGCGGGTGGGGGGCGGGTTGGGGACGTTAGGGGAGAGGTGTCGGTCAGGGGCTCCGGGCGGAGACGTTGAGGAAGACAGGGCTGAGGGGCTTGAGGAAGGGTCGACGGGCTCGGCGGCTCGGTTCGGGGCTCTCCGTAAGGAGAGAACGGGGCGGAAGGCGGCCGGGGCTCTTTGTAGTGGGATTGATTTTTCTCTTGCTCTGCGCCCTGCCTCCTTTTGTGACTGGCTAGCTGGACGTCCAGGAGCAGAAGCTGTGGGAGCTGCAGAGAGAGCTGCAGGAGAGCCAACAGGAGCACCAGCGAGGACGCAGCCGCTACCAGCAGCTCACCAAGGAGCTGCACGACTCGACGAAGCACAGTCAGGAGCTGCAGACGCAGGTAGGAGGCTCACTGCCAGGCCCAGGCTTCTCGGGCCTTCTCCCTTTCCTCTCCCTCTCTCTTTCTCCCTCCCTCTCTCTCTGTCTGTCTTTCTCCCTCTTGCCCTCTGACTATTTCAACCACTCTGTCTCTTTGTCTCACCCTGACACACCCCCTTATCTCTCTGTTTCTCTCTGTCTGTCTCTACTTTCCTCTCTGTGACTTACCCTCTTGTCTTTCTCTCTCTGTCTCTTTTCTTCTTACTCACCCCTTTGTCTGTCTGTCTGTCTGTCTATCTATCTATCTATCTATCTATCTATCCATCCATCCATCCATCCATCCATCTATCCGAAATGTGTATCTATGTCTGTCTGTCTCTCTTTTCCTTTCTGACTCACAACCTTTTTACTCTGTCTCTTTACCTTTCTCTTCTCCATGTCTCTGTCTCTCTCTCTTTTCCTTCCTGACACTCTCTCTCTTTCTCTCTCTCTCTCTCTCTCTCGTTCTCTCTCTCTCTCTTGCTCGCTCTCTCGCTCGCGCTCTCTCTCTCTCGCTCTCTCTCTCTCTCTCTCGCTCTCCCTCTGTCTTTCTCTTTTCCTTTTGCTCACCACCATGTCTCTCTCCCTCTCTCTCTCTCCCTCTGACTCACCTTCTTCTCTCTCATTTTCTCTCAGTCCCTCTTTCTCATTATTTTGAATTACTGTCCATCTCTGCGTCTCGCTAATATTCTATTTTATTTACATATTATAGAAAGTCTTTAGTTCAGTTCCAAAACTTTGTGTGGAAAAAAAATGCTGTCTAAGGCCTTACGTGTAGTGATAATTTGCGTTATTAATATTAACGCAGCATTTGAAGTGTCGAAGTATTAAATGCGATGATAATGTGTTTTCATAGACGAAATGAAAGAGACTCGAGGCCATGCGGAAGGCGTTGTAAAAGTAACACGTAACGGCTAACGAGGCCGTGTGGTCCTTTACAGTTATTACAGTATAATTACGTGTTTGCAGTTGTTATAACCTTGTAATTACATGAGTAAATTACAGTGTAATACACAGGTCTAATCAGACCGTATAGTGTTTTAAGGAGCTGCGGTTCTGTATGTACCTACTGAAGCAGTAACTCTGAGCTGATTCAGCTAAACCTTGCTGTAATTCCCCCAGTAAGAGGGGACACATGCTGAACACCTGCCAGGGATTCCTTTTTGCGGTTTTCCTGCTCTGCTGGGACATGCGTTTACATGACGTTTGGCTCTCTCTGCGCACGCACACACACACACACACACACACAAACCTTGTGAAGTACTGGTATTTTTTGGGGCACTGTGAGAAGCATAGGATTCCAGTCTCAGTGTCTGTCTATGTTTTACCGGAACATTCTTCCAGACAATATGGCAGATAAACCTGCATGCAAGTGACAGTTCGGCCGCAGACAAAACGAGGCACAAACCCAGACGTAAGCTGCCGTTTGACAGACATAATAACTAACATACCTGTGTAAAAGAAAGCAAGAACCACTAGTCAAATGCATAAACAAACAGCACAATACGAAAAACAACACAGCCAGCCAGAGGCTGACGCCGGCCGCCGAGAGCAGAGCCTGAGCAGACGGAACCCTCCCTTGCAGGCGAGGACGGCTGACCAATCAGAAGCCGGGCAGGCGCTGTCTGTCAGCAGTGGCTGTGTCACCTGTCGCTAGGCGTCACGGCAGACTAGTGTGAGCAGCGAGAGAGAGAGTGAGCCATGGCCTGTCCAGCTCTCATTACAGTGGGCTTCTTATTAAGAAGTGGGGAAAAAACAAGACACTGTGTGCCTTAAAGTGGGGTTTAGCAGCAGTAGAATGCACAAACATTAAATGGCAAAAAATATAAATATGGTTCAGCATGGGCGACACGGTGGCGCAGTTGTTAGCGCTGCCGCCTCACAGCGAGAAGGTCCTGGGTTCGAACCCCGGGGACGGCCGTGGGGTTTCTCTGTGTGGAGTTTGCATGCTCTCCCCGTGTTTGCGTGGGTTTTCTTCGGGTGCTCCGGTTTCCTCCCACAGTCCAAAGGCATGCGATATAGGTCAATTGGCAACTCTGAATTGGCCCCGGAAGATGTGAATGTGTGTGTGACCGTGTGAGTGAGTGTGTGCTCAGGGTTGTTCCCTGCTTTGTACCCGAAAGTTCCCCGGATAGGCTCTGGTCCCCCCGCAACCCCAGTTAGGATTAAGCGGTTCAGATAATGATTGACTGACTGACTGACTGGTTCAGCATCACAGACATTGCGTATCAGAGGAGTAAGGAAGATTTCCTTTAAAATGCTGATGATTTCAATAAATATTAATAGCATTTTTCTAGGGTAGTTTTTGTCCACAAGAACCATAATGTGCATAATTAATTTAGCCTTTTCTCCCTACTCTTAAAGCAAATGTATTTTACAGTGACTGTTATGAAACTCAAGAGTGTGTTGTAGTTCATAGTTAACATTTCCTGAAAACCTGGATAACTTCTGTGGAATATGGGTATAAAAATCTAAAATGGCTTGACCCAAAAATTTTAATTCCAATGCCTTTTAATGACTTAAAAGTCACTACTAAAATAGGTTTTAAAAAATATAAATTAATAAATGACTGAATGGATTTTAAATATTTGCAAGCCATTCTAAGCATGGTGTGATGCTTTCTAAAATCTACAAAAAAAACCCCAAATATTTTAGAATTAAAGTCTCCAAGTATTAATTGATCATATACTAAACATTGCAAACTAGCTTCTGAACTTTTAAGCGTATCTTAAATATTACCTGGACCAACTTTGAGTTAAGTGTCTTGCTCAGGATCCCAAAGCTGGTAGTGCTGAAGGTAGGATAGAGCTGGATTTGAACCTACAACCTCTTGGTCCATAGGCTAATATCCTGCCATGAGACCACCACCTCCACCATCAACCCAGTCTTGAAGAACACACACAGGCACCTTACAACCAGTCATGAAGCAAGACCTTTAAGACAGTATCTAGAGAAGTGGTTTTGTGAATGGTTGACAATTTCCATCTGTTCTGTGTCGTAGCTTTGTGACGTCCGAGGACGACTGGTCCAGGTGGAAGCCGAGAATGAAGCGCTCCAGGGATCGAACCGTCAGTGGGCAGCCGAGGTAGCAAACTGGCACACTCATAAACCTACAACACTGCTAACAACCCCGAAATCTCCTGAATAACCTTGAAATGCCTTCCTGCTGTTGTTTCCACCGTATTGCATCTCCAGATGTGAGCACATCTGACAAAATGTCCTCACAGTTTTAGACTGTCATATAGTCTTTGGGATCCTTGTTGTCCAGATGTCACTGGAGTCTGGAGTAAATCTGTGCTTTTCGATGGGAAGGTTCTGTCTCTGTGAGCTCATTAAAGACCTCTGGGCATCATTCTAAAAAAAAGCTGGGGTGGAGCCAACCAAGAAGATCTTGGGGTCAGTTGTGGGCTCTTTCTCTGTGGAGTGTGTGTGCTCTCCACGTGTTCACATGGGTTTTCTCCAGGTGCTCTGGTTTCCTTCCACAGTTCAAAAGCATGTAGTCTAGGTTAGGGTGACTCTTAAGTGGCCCTGTAGGTGTGTATGTGAGTGTGTTTGAGTGTGAGTGAAAGTCAGTAATTATTTGTCATTGTGAACACAGCACAGCACACAGTTGGTGGCGTAACGGTAGGGTGTTCGCCCCGTGATCAGAAGGTTGCAGGTTTGAATCCAGGGCTGGTAAAGTTACCACTGAGGTACTCATGAGCAAGGTACTGTCCCTAAGCACTGCTCCCCGGCCGCTTGTTAGCTGCCCACTGTTCCTTCACGTAGGGCTGGGCGATATGGCATAAAAATAATATCACGATATTTTTAAGCTATATCACGATACACGATATATATCTCCTTTATATATACCTTTACATTTCCTCTGAATCACTGTATAAATGATAAATTCGGCCCTGTGTTGCATAAAATGACACCAATATAATGAATTTAGCCAAAGTTTAACATAGTAAATGCTTTTATTTTAAACCAAAGCATAATATAGCAAACGTTATACTTTATATTGGGCAAGGGGAGCGTGCTTTTTAAATGTGTAAGACCTAACTATTAAATTATGATTATAAGGTCGATAAACTATAACTTGCGTCTAACCTACCTGCCGCTGTTCCTCTTCCTCCGTCATCTTTGGTTTTTCTATAAACTTTCTGTAGCGTGCAGTCAATCACAAAACCAGGAGCCATCGGCCAATAGGCAGGCAGTCGGCAGGCAGAAACTGCCAAAATCCCGCCCACAAACTGCCAAAAGCCGCCCCTTTCAAACCACGTGCGTAGAAATCTCACTCGAGCAAAAAAGCTGCTCGCCGGTAATCTACTTTGCGCGCGAGGACATTTAACACATCGAGAGGAAAGAAAGACATTCGAGAGAGGAAAAATACAGTTTGCGCGCAATGTGATCACAACCACACAGTCGATTCTTAATTTTGTGCTGTGGAGTTTCACATTTGCGCTCGTGACTTTGAAATTTACGCCCACTGAATTTTTGTGGATTTTGCGCGCTCTAGTTTTGGCGTTGATGTGACACAATAGGCGGGGTGCGAAACACGAAAGCGGTACAAAACGCGCATGCGCTAGGAGTTTTCTGGATGGGCGGGGGAGCGAGCTGTCTGCTTTGACGGGGCAGAAAAACAAAGCTGGAAAGCGAAGTACAGTAATCCCTCGTTATTCACGGGGGTTACGTTCCAAGAACACCCGCGTATAATGAAAAACCGCCTTATTATGTTTTGGTTAAAAAAAATGCCTAAAAATGCCTATTTTTATAGTGTAAACCCTAAATATGCCCCCAAATCTGCTCCCAGAACACTTTAATTTCATTTTAAACTCAGTTTAATACATTACTCTTAACGAAAATATTAGGTATGCCCATACTGGTGTGTACTGTAATTCATGCAAGGGCACTTTCTTTGGTATAAACAGGTAAATACAGTAATAAATTAGTGTAGTTTGTAGTAAAAAAAATACAGTAAAATGTAGGTGTAATGACCAATATTTTTTACAGTTCAATAATTTACTGTTAATCAGCGGCGCGTCTTATTGTAGAGACACAGACAATGGGCGGCGACTGAGCTTAACCGCCTCTTTTAATTTAATTTACAGTACAGTAATAAAACTATTGGGGTTTAAAAAAACACTCAAGATGAGTCAGGGACGGACTGGCAATCTGTATCTCTGGGAAAAAACGGCTGTCCAATGCACGGCGACCGTCGGCCTGTCTTTCTCGGCCGAGACGCAAACATTATAAACAATAATTAGGTTTAAATTAAAAATATGGAATTCTCTGAACATACTAAAATAGAAATGCAAAAAAAATGTTAACGAAACGAAAAACAAGAGAATCTCTCAAGATGAGTCAGGGGAGGCGGACAGGCAATCAGTGCTTAAAAAAAAAAAACGGCTGTCCGATGCAAGTCCCAGTACAGCATATTTAACTATCCCAAAAGAGTTTTCTTTGTGTTCTCGCGACAGTACAAAAACATTTATACAGAATTTACATTCATATTTGTTACAAAATTAGTACATTATATTTTTCTTAATAAGTTAGCACTAAAATGCATGAAGAATTACATATTGCAACGAAAAAAAAGCAAAAAAATGTGGATTTCCGCGTAAAACGAGGAGTTCGGTTCTCGTGAAAAATCTGCGTATGACTGGATCCGCGAGTCCTGATCCGCGTATAACTGGGGGATTACTGTACATGCTGTCTGTTTAAAAATAACGTTAGGATTTATACTCGATGGTCACGATATAGTCATTTAGTACATCGCACGTGGAACAAGCCGAGATACATCGAGTATATTCGATATATCGCCCACCCCTACCTTCACGTATGGCTTAAATGCAGAGGTCGCATTTGTTTGTGGTGCACTGTGTGCTGTGCTGTGGTGTATTCACAATGATAAATAATCTTTCACTTTCACAGTGCACCACAACAGAATGTGACCCCTGCAATTACCCCTCCATGAAGATGCAGTGGGCAGCTTTAGCAGCACCTGGGTAGCAGTGCTTGTGGACGGTACCTTGCTCATGGGTACCTGAATGGTACTTTCACTGGTCCAGAACTGGCGACCTTTCCATCTCAGACACTGAAAGAACGATCTGCCAAACTTCCACCGATAAATGTAAAATGTAAATCTGAATAAATCTACATGTTTTCCTGGTGTGTGCTAGCTCCTAATTACCCAAGATTATTATGAGAGAGCCTTGGCTAGATCTAATACAGAGTTACTTCACAGGCTTAGTGTGATTCTCCTGAGAACGGAATGATTTCGGTGGAGTTAAACGTAGACGTGGCCGAGAGGCTGCTTAGAGGTTTTCGGCCGCTCTCAATGAGCTCTGATTAGAGCCGGGAAATGAGTGCAGCACTAAGCTGATTGCTGCGTGTTCACCTCCGCCAAGGGTCAGAGTCTGATTCGTGCGTCTTTGTGTATGTGTGTCCATCTCTGGAGCATCCTTTCTGTTCTCTCAGTGTGTCTCCTGTGTGTCGCCGCCCTGCAGGTGGAGAGGCTCGGTGCGGAGCTGTGCACTATGCGAGAAGCAGGGGTGCAGGATGGGAAAAAGCAGGCAGAGCAGGCTCAGAGGAGGTGCCAGGAGCTGGAGACGAGGCTCGACCACACGCAAAAGCAACTTACTGAGTGCCAGGGTAGGGCACAGAACACCCAGGAAAGGGTAGGTCGTGTCACCTACACTGTCTCCTTTTGTGCTGAACGTCAGAACGGTTAATGCACAATATTTTTTGCATCATGGTGTGTCGTTCAAGGCTCTTTGTCTTCATATGGAATTGAGATAAATCTTGGATTAATTCCAGCAGTCTGAAATAAAATATTTAGTGACATTTCTACATTTCATTAAAGCAGTAGCTATGGTTTCAGGAAACGTATGTTTGTAAACAGAATTTAAAAATTCCTGTATAGGGCTGCAACGTCTAATCAATTATTAAGATAGTTGGCAACTAAATTAACAATCGATTAGTTGGGTCTACGTCATTATACACATACGTACAGTGTCTACCTGCTAATGTGGGGGCAGTAAGTTAACTAAAGCCGCGGGGGCAGTAAAGCCGCGTTAAGATGAATGCTTTCAGTTTCTCCATTCTTTACCCCAAACAACACTTACTGTGTAACTATTGAATGCTTACAGACTGCTCCCAATTTCACAATTATCAGGAAATGCTCTTTTACACAGCAGCCTGGAGTTTTTAAGGAATTAACTTATTTAAGCAATTAAGCTAATTTGTGAACAGATTTCTAAGTAACTATATTGAGTACAATTGGTAAAATAATTTAATCTTAAAATGTCCTTGACTGAATGAATGCAGCAAAACCCGATATCTTGATTTTTGTACAAATGTCTTTCTCTAGGTTGTCTCTGCAGTTCTGTTGTCATTGAGCATCAATAGAAGCTAAACCTGTTAATGACAACATCTTTCAGCAGAGTGCATTCTGTAGCTCTGTAGCAATCTCAGATTTTCTGCTTTGGGGAGACGATTCAGCATTAAGCCCCTGACTCTGTTTACAGGAAGGTTGTGGTCTATCTTTTCACGCCCTGCAAAACGTGTTGTTTTCAAGGATATTACAGTCCATCCACTCCAGGAGAGCACCATGTAAAATCACTTGCAGCTTTCAGATTGTAGGCCCCTGACCTCTCTGTAGACGGTCTGCATTTTCTTGCTATGTACTCACAGTGGTGGTCTCGTGGCAGTGTTGGAGAAGTGACTACAAACTACTTGTGGTTAAAAACAGCAAGGTTTAGACCTATGCTACTGTTTTAATATAGTAGTTAGCTTCTCCATCCTCCGACTGCGGCGCACAGCGGCCGTAAGATGGTCATGTTGCATCGATCTTGCGTTGTGTGGGCACAGTTACCTATCAGGTAAAGGAGTACTGCAGGAGGGCGGCACATTGGCGCAGTGATTAGTGAGAAGGTCGGCCCGGGTCAGCCTTTTGTTATTTCTGTGTGGAGTTTACATGCTCTCTCTCCCCGTGCTCATGTGGGTTTCCGCCAGGTGCTACAGTTTCCTCCCACAGTCCAGCAGCATGCAGTATAGGTTAATCGGTGACTCTAAATTGACCCTGTGAGTGTGTGTGTGCGCCATGCGGTGTGTTGACGCCTGCCCATGGCTGGTCCTCGCTTTGTACCCGTAGCTCCTGGGATAGGCTGCAGCCAGTGGGCAGGTGACATGGAGCACTTCTTTGGGTACCTGTACTGGTCCAGGATTTGAACCGTCGACCCTCCAATCATGGGGCCAACTTTCTAACTGTTATGCAGTCAGCTGCCCCAGAACTCTGGATCTGACCCATCCCCGAAGAAGGACTGGACAGCTTTTTTTTGGTAGCGCCCAGAAAGCAGTGCTTGGGGACAGTACCTTGCTTACGAGTGCCTCAGTGTCACCTTTACCAGTCTGGAACTTGAACCTGTCACAGGACCAACTCCTTAACCGTTACGCTACCGCATTTTAAAAGTAGCCTCGATAATGATAAGCTAGCAGCTGCTAGTTAGTTACTTCTCAATACCGTCTAGTGGTAAGACACTCATCTATGAACCACGAGTCTCACCGGCGACGCACAAAGGCTACAACCGCTATCCCTCACGGTTGGCTAAACTTAATCTAGACGCCGTGTCGCTCATTAAAATTCATTTGGGCTTAGCGAGCGTCTGGCCCGACTCGGCTCAGCCCGAGCCCTTCATTTTGCACACAGGTAGCCGTTTCATTTCCTCAAAGCCCAGCACGACACAGCGAGACGCGACGCATTGCGGTTCCCGCCGACTATTCGTGTGGCACAAGGCCGAAGCGTGCCCCCTCACGGCGGTGGCGGTGGTCCGGCGGGCCCCGGCCTCCATTACCGCCCGTCGGGGGGCCCCGCTCCAGCCACACGCGCTCTCAATAGGCCCGATTTCCACATGAAAATGAAGCCGCTGTGTTATTACTCACCTGCCGAGACCGACGGGGGTGTAAGCGTGGGGTTGTGTGTGTCATGCTTACACGCCAGAGAGGGGGCTGGGTTTCCTCGCTGTGTTTTGTTTATAAAAATCAGACAAAGTGGAGGCGGTCTAAAGGATTCCTATGAGGCTTTTAAAAATTATTTTCATTTTTATTTATTTATTATTATGTTCTGTATTGAACTGCTTTGCATGTAACTAAAATATAATCTGTAAATACAGTGCATCTGGATTATTTGTCAATTCCCGCCCTATGTGGTGTACCAAGTCAAATAGGGCGCGTGTGACGCTGCTTGTGCACTACCTAGTGCATAGAGAGCTGTTAAGCTACAACCCCAGCTATTTTCTGAGATGCATACTACCACATAGAAAAGCATGATAAGAGCGCCTTTGGGTACCTTCCACAACTGAACCGATATCAGTACCGGTACCAGTACCAGGTGTTCGGTACCGATCCTCAACGGTGCTTCATTTCGATACCTTGCTCTGAATCTGTAATACCTGGTTTGTATCATTATTAAAAAAACTGTAATAATATATAAGCCCCAGACTAAATTTCTATCATCACACAACTACAGTATGAATTCATTACAGTTTTTATAAAAATATCCCAGAACAATAACTAAAACATATTTCTAATTAGTTTTACTAATTACTAATTTACTAATTAGATCGCTGCAGTGGAACTTGTCGTTGGTGTAGATTCGACGTTCTCGATGTTCAGTCACACAGTCGAACGCTTTCTCCACGCATGCGCTTTCTTTCTCTAGCAACCATTGTCATGGTAAACAAAACTTACACTAGCAAAGGGAAATTTAACTGCAGTAAATATTTATCTGTTTCTATCCTATTGTGCACTGTGAGAACACTTTCACCTCGTTCCGTATGTCCCGCTCAGCTCGCGCGCGCCGCTTACGATGAGTGTGTGAATGTCCAGAAATTTGGCACCGTTTGATTTGACGTGAACCGATACCTGGAAGTGCCAACCTCGGTAGCCTACCCTACCCTACCTACCATACTATTAAGTGAGACAGAGACCGTGTGTGAGCTCACACTAGCTGAGCTCATGAAGACAAGAGATTTTGCTTGCGAATGCTCCACTGCGAGCTCAGAAAGTTGGCTCAAAACAACGCCATCCATTTTAAGACAGATTTTATGCGCCATAAAATACCGGCTGAGAATATCGGGCAAATCTAAGCGTTGGTGCGATGCCGGTGACTTAAAATAAAGCGATTACTGGCCGATATGATTGTGTGATCTAGTGTTTTTCTACGCGCACTCCACATGTATGCACACCCACACACAAACAAACAGCGTGCAGATGGACATGTGTGTATACACACACACACACACACACACATGTGCGTGTGTGTGTGTGCTGCAGTGCTTTAATGACGTATATATTCTCCTGTCTACTCTTAATCCCAGCAGTGCTGGCTCAGGAGCAGGTTTACTGACAGCAGACATGAGAAGAGTACCGAGCAGGGGGACCCAGCACACACACACACACACACACACGCGCGCGCTTTCTATTCCCCCTCCTACGCTTTTCATTAAGAGCAAACAGAGCAGCCATTTTCTCCCCGTGCTGTTTGTTCAGAAGCACCATCTTTGTTTTAGGTATTCACTCAGCATGGAAATGTTTTTGTATGAGGACCACCGCTCGCTGTGTGTATCACCTGCCGTGTGTGTGGGGGGGGGGGGGCTTTGTTGGGACATTTCTGCATGTGAGGGTCAGTCCTCATTTCAAAGAAAAGGTTTTGTAGAAATCCAGTCTACCTTTTGTTATCTCTAGAAACCACAAAGATAAACTCTGTGTGTGTGTGTGTGTGTGTGTGTGTTTACAGGCCGATGAAGAGATGAAGAAGCTACAGGAGGAAGTGGCAAGTCTGAAGCTCCAGCACAGTCGTGTGTGTGAACAGGTAGGAATCGTTCACCTGCTGCGCGCGCGCACACACACACCTCGAATACTGTTTGCGACTGCGGCATCAGAGGACAGCTTTTTAAACACGCACTCACACACATAACGTAGACCCCCCCAAACACACAACTTCTGATAGAATGCAAGTCTGGAAGAATTAAGTTGTACATGGATTACCTTTTATACACACACAAACACACACCACCTCAACGAGAATCCAACCCTGGACAACACACACCTCAACTAGAATTCACACACACCCTCACACCACCTCAACTATAATCCAACTCTTGACATCACACACACACATTCTTAATGAGAATCTAACTCTGGACATCACACACACACCCAGCCTCAACTAGAATCCACACACACACACACACACACACAGCCTCAACTAGAATCCACACACACACACACACCCAGCCTCAACTAGAATCCACACACACACACACACACACACAGCCTCAACTAGAATCCACACACACACACACACCCAGCCTCAACTAGAATCCACACACACACACACACCACACACACACCCAACCTCAACTAGAATCTACACAAACACACATATCACCCCACCTCAACTAGAATCCACACAAACACACACACACCCCACCTCAACTAGAATCCACACATACACACACACACACACACACACACAACCCCAATTCTCAATCAGAACACACACACACACACACACAACTTCAATCAACTAGAATCCACACACACACACACACACCCCACTTCAACTAGAATCCACACACACACACATCCCACCTCAACCAGAATCCACACACACACACACACACACACACCCCATCCCTCAACGAATCCAAGTACAAACACACACACACCCCACCTCAACTAGAATTCACACAAACACATACTTACACACACACCCAACTCTCAACTAGAATCTTACACACACACACACACACACCCAGGCCTCAATTATAGAATCTGCTACACCTAGCCTCTTTCATAACCAGGAATCCACACACACTCAGCCCCCATAACCAGAATCCACACACACACACACACACCCAGCCCTCAACCAGAATCCACACACACACACACACACACCAGCCCCAACCAGAATCCACACACACACACACACACCCAACCGCAACCAGAATCCACACACACACACCCAGCTCCTCAACGAATCCACACACACACACACACACCCAACCGCAACCAGAACTACAACACACACCCCACCTCAACCAGAATCCACACACACACACACCCCACCCCAACCAGAATCCAACACACACACCCCACCTCAACTAGAATCCACACACACACACACACACACACACACACACACCCCACTCCAACCCAGAATCCACACACACCCACCCAGCCTAACCAGAATCCACACACACACACACCCAACCCCAACTAGAATCCACACACACACACACACACACACACACACCCAACCTCAACTAGAACGTATACACACACACACACCTAGCCTCAATTAGAATCCACATACACACCCAGCTCAACTAGAATCCACACACACACCCAGCATAAACTAGAATCCACAATGTCATTACTGGCCACACCCAGCTCAACTAGAATCCACACACACACACCCCACCTCAACCAGAACGTACATATGCACACACCCAGCCAATTCAGAATTCACACACACACACACCCAGCCTCCTCAATTCAGAATCTACACACACACACACCCAGCTCAACTAGAATCCACACACACACACACACACACCCAGCCTCAACTAGAATCCACACACACACCCACACACACACACACTGCACCAATAGAATCCACACACACACACACCCAACCTCAACCAGAACCACACACACACACCCACCCTCTGCACCCCACCTGAATCCACACACACACACACCCACCCCACCCCAACTAGAATCCACACACACACACACACACACACACACACCCCACCAACCAGAATCCACACAAAACACACACACACACACACACCCAACCTCAACTAGAATCTAGCATACACACACACACACACACACTCCTACCCTCAACTAGAATTCACATATACACACCACACACACACACACACACACCCCACCCCAACCAGAATCCACACACACACACACACACACACACACCCCACCTCAACCAGAATCCACACACACACACAATTTAATTCCCCAACTAGAATCCACACACACACACACACACACACACACACACACCCCCCACCTCAACTAGAATCCACACAAACACACACACACACACACCCCACCTCAACACAATCCACAAACACACACACACACACACACACACACACCCCTCAACACAACACACACACACACACACACACCTATACACACACACACACACCCCACCTCAACACAACACACACACACACACACCCCAACCTCAACCAGAATCCACACACACACACACACGCACACACCCCACCCTCAACTAGAATACACACACACACACACACACACATTCCACCTCAACCAGAACACACACACACACACACACACCACCCAACTAGAATCCACACACCCAACTCAACTAGAACCACATTAACACACCCCACCCTCAACTAGAATCCACAATACACACACACACACATTACACAATAACACCCCACCTCAACTAGAATCCACATACACACACACACACACACACACCCCACCCCAACTAGAATCCACACACACACACACACACACACCCAACCTCAACTAGAATCCCACCCTCATCCTGATGAAAAGACCTTTCCATAGATCACCATCTACCCACAACATTATGTGAGCAACATTAACATCCTGATGAGTAGAACTTTCCACTCACACACACACACACACACAACCTCAACTACAATCCACTCACCTGTTCAAAATATTATCACCCAGAATCACAGAGGCAGAACATTCTTGAGCCGCTTTAAACCCCTACAAGTCCACCTGCTCTGCGCTGCTTCACCGCTGTTTCCAAGTCTGTACAGAGGGGTTAATGAGAGTCCAGCTCCTGCTGGGTCGAAATTGGGTGGGTAATAAGGGTGCGGTGGCTACCCTCACGCCGTCCCGGCACTGCTAACGACCCCATCTCTCCTCCTCCCCGCTTCTTCCTCCATCCTGTGTCCGGCGCGCACGATTGCCATTAAAGGTTTACGAGGAGAGACGCAGAAGCGACGATAAACAGGGCTGATTCGCCTTAATTTCACCGCCCAGAGAATTGCTTTTTGGCCGCGCCGCTGAAGCGAGACTCCCGGTGACTGCTTAGTCGCCCGCCCCAGCAGCGATTTAATTCGATGGTGGGTGGTGGTGTTTGTGTGCCGCGCGTCGCACTAGGACAAAGATCAAAGGAAGCCATCACGAATTCGCACTTTATTTCAGATTCTGCTGCAGCGCTGATACAGTAAGGAAAATCGCCATGCCGAGTAAATCGCAGCGTTACTTAGTTTTCGCCTCAGAATCAGAATCTGATTTTATTTGCCATGCAGGTTTAAAAAACTATTAAAACGGATTTTGTTGCAGTGCAGATACTGCATGAGACAGTATATTATTGCAGCGTTTTGCCTCTCAGATATTACTCACTTGAGATCCACCATCCAGGACGACTCTACAGCCGTTTAATGTCAAGTTTTGGACCTACTCTTGATGCTCAATGTCACGTAAAGTCATACCGCCCCCATACAGTATGAGCCAGATAATATGAGCGCAAGCTGGCCACCGATCGTATGTATGAACGGCGTGGTCTCTATCCAAAAAAATCAAAATAAATCTTCGAGCCGCCGGAGCGTATATCAGGACGCGAGATCACAGAAAGGCAGCCAGCCCGAGCTGCCTCCTTTCTGGGAACTGGCTATACTTTTTACTGCCTTTCCTGACAGCAAGATAAAGTGCTCGTCCAATGAAAAAATATTATTTTAAGATACTCTTTCCGATTTAGAAAGATTCCTAATTCTTTTCTTATTCGCCCCCACCTCTAACTCACTTTATATGAATCTCGCTATTTTTTAAATTCATTTGTCTTTTTTCTCACACCAAAAGTAAACACGGCATGCACATATATAAATCGCCCATCAGCATCGCACCTTCGCTACTAAACCGAAAACCCCTGCCGATGCATTTGACGCTGCGTCATATTGGGGAACTCTGCCTGGTAAGAACCGGAAGATTGGTTTAACGCTTTACATTCAACGGAAGCCATCTAAATCCAATGTCCTGTTTTTCTAATTCTTAACTCAAACTGGCCCACACACACACACACACCCCTCCTCCTCTTTTCAAGAATAGATGGTATTTATTTTCCTTTGCTACCCCCACACCATCTATCCTCCCTCCTCCTCCTCCCATTTTTTTTCCTCCACAGAGTAGTATTAAAATTAAATTCTTCTTGCTGTAAAAAGAGTGCACAATGCTAAAGCACTGGATGAGAACAAGGTTGCCTTTCACACCTCTTCTCTCTAACCCCCCACCCCTGCTCCTGCAACCCAGAAGTCCCCAACCTGTCTCCACCTCTCACTTTTTCTCAAGTGAGGCGCTGAATCGAGCACGCCAAGAGATTACCCTGCTGTCTGCAGTCAAGTTCTCTAGCCAGATTAATTCACACGAGGAAGTCACTTTTGAATGTCTGATAATCAAGGTGAATTCAAAAGCTGCTATTTTCTAAATGATACAGAGAGACAGGGGGTGGGGACGAGGGAGAGAGGGAAGGAGGATAGAAGGAAGGAGGAAGAGGAGGAGGAGGAGGAAAATTTCACACACACACACACACCGGGTGGGCGGGAGCCAGCACATCGGTCATGCACAGTGAAAGAGAGACACCCAATGGCCGGCGGCGGAACTGCGGGAACTTGTCGGGTTTTTGGTGGGGCTTTGAGGAAAGAGGGGACTGTGTGTGTGTGTGTGTGTCTGTGTGTCTGTGGTTTACGATGAACGTTTCGGAGATTTATGGTGCGTCATACGCTTTGCTCGGATATAAACGTGTTTGGAGGGTTTCTTTGAGAAGAGGTGTGTTTTTATTAGATCAGAGAATCCAGTGGCACGATCCAACGAAAACATTGATTGTGACATCATATATATTGTAACGCCCTTCTTGTGAGTGGATTATTAGTCCAGAACATAGCATGTTAATACAGGCACCTCGCAACGAGAAAGAACACGGTTACCCTCGGTCTCGGCGCTTACAGGAGGATTGGCTCACTTTGGAGGTGCGTTATTTTGCCTGCCACATTAAACTCCGGAACGCCCACAAGCCTGCTGAATTCCATATACATATCCCCTGTTGGTTCTTTGCTGCCACGGCAACTCTGGCATTTTCACGTCACCTCGACGCCTTCTGCAGTACTCCACATACCGTGCCCGCCACAACCATTGATTATATGCAGCGAACACACCGAGAATGTGGTAATAAGTGTTTATTTTCGTAGACTGATTTTATTAGTTCTGGTATTAGTGAACAAGAGTTGGTGGATGGGTTTGGGGTAGTGTGTGTGTGTGTGTTTACAAACGGGACGATGAGCTGTTCTCCCACTGACTGCTAAAGTCTTGATGTCTAAAATGGAGGCGTGTCATTGTGAGTTCCCCGGCAGACCTCATTTGTTGTCACAAGCTGATGGTCTGCCCGGACTCGCTTCATTGACTTTGATTTAGATGTTGAACGCTTCCCAAGCGATATTTTTATCAATGAGACTGCATTTCCATTTTGGTCCTCGGCTTTATAAAGAGTTGTTTGACACACAGAAGCACATGCTACGAACAGAGAAAAAAAACTCACGTTGAAACCAGGAATCATTTCTACATTTATTATAATAGACAGTGTTTTGAGTTGAATGGATACAACTCATATGACTACTTTTTAACTTACTTACTTATATGCTTTAAATAGATAGTTAATGGCAACCACCAAAATCGAACAGAAGAAAATATGATTCTAACAAAGACAACTATTTTGAACTACCTGGTGTTTCTGGTTGGTGTAGAATTGGCAGAAGTGGCATCTGTTAGGCACAGCATGCTCTTGACAGCTGCAAGATGGAGTCGATAGACTTGAATCCACCAAGAATCCATAGCCACAAAATAGCTTAGATGTCCTTTGAGTGTTTATTTGTCACTGTGAACACACCACAGCATAGCACAGTGACTTCAGTGCTTGACCTTATCTGTGAAGCGCAAGTAGCAAGTAGCTTTAGGGGCAGCTGGTTAGTAGTTCTTGGGAACGTGTTTTGCTCATGACTACCTCAGTGGTAGCTTTAGCAGTCTGGGATTTGAACCGGCGACCATCCAATCACAGAGCCAAGTCCCTTAACCCAGCGTTTCTCAATCCCAGTCTTCACTGACCATCGCTCTGCACAGATTCGTATTTCTGCACCGCCTCCCGCTGATCTTATTGCTATAATAGTTAATCAGTAGCATCAGCAGTGCTAGGTCGAAACTTGAATCAGCAGCAGGTCCGCGAGATTGACGAGAAACGCTGCTCTTAACTTTGTTACCAACCCCCACACCTCTAGGCAATATTCTGCGGACCTCGTCAAATTTGCGTACAAATCATCCTATCTTTAATTTTTCCTTCTGGTCAGTTTTATTACAGTAATATGTGTTGAAGACGCTTCGATACTGATACCGTTAACGTTTTCTCCTTTAACTATCAAGAAGAAGACGGTGTTTAGATAGCAGAGCCAATTTCAGCGTTTATCTGCATTTTCGTGTTCATTGTTTGACTAAGACTAGAAAACGTTGGTTGCTTTCTTATTTTCATATACCTATTATCAGAGTATCAAATTTCTGTCATATCTATTAATCATTTGAAGATAGAGCAGAAGGCTTATTTCAGATCACCGCTTGGCACAGATTCGATTTCTTGACCCACAGCACAGCTGATACCGATTAGCCATGACCAGCAACGTAGACCAAAGGGCAAGACTGCAAGAGGAAATAATTAATATGTAGAGCGGTGGGTCGAGGGATCAGATTAGAACGCTGTATGTGGAAAGACTTCGAAGCCTAAACTGAACTTGATTGAAGCTTTTGAAAATCTTTAGTATTCAAAGAGAACGCGGTGGATCAAAACAGTATTTACAAGACATTTACCAATTTCAATGTAGTGGGAATTTATACAGTTGTATGAATGCAGTAGGGTACTAAGTTCGTGATCAGAAGGTTTAGGTACTTAATCCAGAGCCGTAAAGTTACTTCACCGAGGTACTCATGAGCAAGGCAATGGCCCCAAGACTGTTCTGGGCGTAGCCACCCTTGTTAGCTGCCCACTGCTTCACTTGATGGCCAAAATGCAGAGGTCACATTTGGTTGCGTGCACCAAAAGCAGCTGTGTAGTTCAAGAATGATAAATAATCACCACTTCCACATTTATCGTAAGCCAGGAGGACAGATTGTTCTCCCTCAAAAATAGAAGAACTGATGCAATTGCTGATTTCAGGTACCATGTGAGAGTGTAAAAGCAGGTTTAGTATTTGTGAGGACATGTTTTGTCCCTGAAAAGTGGAGTGATTATTTGTCGAGGTGAATATAGCGTGAGTTGAAAGTGTATTGGCACACAATGCACCACAACCAAATGTGATCTGCATTTGACCCCTCCGTGAAAGGGCAGTGGGTATTGATGGCACCGGGAGAAGTGCTTTGAGGACGGGTATCTTTGGTTTGTAGAGCACCTCAGTGGTAACTGGGATTCGAACCTGCAAACGATCACGGGACGAACGTCCCTAACAGTTACGCTACCAACTGCTTCAGTTTGTTGTTGTTAAAAAGCGAAACGTTTGAAAAATCTTTTAACCGGATATTCATGTTCTCATACTGCCACTTAATATCATTCCTACACACACTTTTGTGTCCACAGTGTTCGTTGGTTCTAGGCCAGAAATCGCTATAGACTTTGAGCTTAAGCTTGCAAAATGAGTTTGACGAGGCCTTCAGCTAAGAGCAGTGACCAGGATAAAGGAGGCTTTTTTCTTCTTTCTTTCCTACCTCCTCCCTCCTCCCTTCAAGGTCTTTTCCAAGCAAAATGGGAGCATAAAAAGCCTTTGGTGCACTGTGTCTGTTTTTGTCATTGATTATCTAAGTGGTGGGGTTTGTTTTAAGACGCCTCGTCTTCAGAGGACCGACTTTGCACCGCCAAGCAGGGGAACTAGGAGAGAGCGGAGAGGAGAAGCCGTCCTCTTCTTTTCCCTTTCATGAGACGAGTCATGCTTTCCGAGATTGGCCCTCTCCTGCCTGACCGTGAGAGAGAGTGTGTCTGTGCGTTTGAGAGGGAAGAGAAAGCTGCCTCTGAGCCGAGCTCACACACAGTACTCCACCCACCCACGCACACTCAACGCTTCCTAGAATGCAGCCAAGTTTTACAGGTCGCTGCTCAAAGTTGTCAAGGGTATTTGTTTATGTCGCTCACTTCCGCTGAAGTGGAAGTCGCGCTCGGCTTTTAATCGACTGGTCTCACTTCAATAAGCAGATTAAAGAATTACCACTATGTCACGTACCACTGCTTGAAGCGATTTATGTTCCTAATCTAAAAAGAGAAGAAGCTTTTTGAAGTCAGTATCAGTCGGAGTCTTGCATGTAGCGCTCATTTCTCCTGGTTTATCTGTCTCTCTAATCATCAGTATGTGCTGTCTGACTGTGTTTGTCAATCTATCTATCCGTCTGCTCAGCCACTGGTTTGTCTGCCTGGAATTGAAAGTTCCCAGTCTGTTCCGTTGTCTCGTCCATCCCTCCCTATCCGCCTTTATAGGACCCGTCCATTTATCCATCCATCCATCAATCCATCCCTCCTCCTGTCTGTCCATCCATTTCCTCCATCTGTCTGTCCATCCATCTTCCAACATGTCTGTCCATCCATCGTTCAATATGTCTGTCCCTTCATCCTCCAATCTGTCTTGTAGGTCTGTCCATTTATCCATCAATCCATCCTCCCTCCTTTCTGTCTGTCCATCCATCCTCCTATCTGTCTGTCCATCCATCCTCCAATGTGCCGTCCCTTCATCCTCCAATCTGTCTTGTTAGTCTGTCCATTTATCTATCAATCCATCCTTCCTCCTTTCTGTCTGTCTGTCTGTCTGTCTGTCCATTCACCAAAATGTCCTATTACCATCCGAGCCAGCTGGCCACATTGAAGTCAATATCTGTCCATCCTCCTGTGTCTGACTGTCCTGTCTGTCTACGTATCCATTCACCAACTATGTCTGTCAGTCTGTCTTTCTATTCCTTTGTCTGTCTGTCTGTCTCTGTCTGTCTATCTGTGAGTCTATCTTTCTATTCCTTTGTCTGTCTGTATCTGTCAGTCTATCCGCTCTGTCTTTCTATCTGTCTGTCTGTCTGTTTTCCAACCCCATTGGTTCGTCCGTTCGTCTGTCTGTCTGGTTCATCTATCATCTATCTATTCATTCATTCGTCTTCGTCTGGTTCGTCTTCGTCTGTCTGTCTGTCTTCTCGTCTCTCTGTCTGTACCTATGTCTATCTATCTGTCGATTTGTCCCTCTGCCTGTCCATTTGTCGCCTGTCCATCCACCCACTCATTCATCCATCTTTCTGTCTGTCTGTATGTCAGTTCACCTCTATGTCTGTCTGTCTGTCTGTTCATCTATGAGTCTGTCTTTCTATTCCTTTGCCTGTCTGTACTATCAGTCTATCCATTTGTCTTTTCATTCGTCTTCGTCTGCTGTCTATTTTCCAGTTCATCCTACTGTTCGTCCTGGTTCGTCTATCCATCTGTCTGTCTGGCTCGTTCATGCATTCAGCTCTTATATACCTATATATGTTGATATTTAATATCCTATACACTATTTATTTATATTATATGGTATGTCTTGCATCTGTGCATCTACATTCAATATCTTTGTCTATATTCTTTATCATTCAGCACATGCACATCACTAAAGGCTGGTTTATTTATATCCGTATAGCTGTCTGTCTATATCTATATCCATCCATCCATCCATCTGGGAATCTTGACAGACAAGACGTTATTAATCATTCAGATTTTCTTTTTCCTTTATCTGCCATTTCCAGCTCTACACACATCATGTGCACATACTGTGTATACACCATATAGAGTGTGTGAGTGTGCTCTGGACGCTCTGATGGCCAGCCAGCACTCCAGCAGGATTTGGTGCAGTGCTTTAGTGTGACTTTGGAGCTGCTCTCTCATTGGCTCAGTAAACACACAGCACGGACTTAAACTCAAGCAAGGGCTTTTCAGAGACACTAGTATTGTGTGATGGAGTGTGTGTGTGTGTAAAAGAAAGAGTAGTCTGTCAAACACCCCATAAGATCAGTAGGCCATGTTTCCAGCAGAGCTGTGTGGGCCAGTATAAGTAAGAAGTTGTAGTCTTTCTTGTTCAGCACCTCACCCACAGAGCGCTGTAGTTCAGTGTGGGCCACGGGACGTGGCACTTATGATTTAAGCGCATCGCCTTTTCTGTAAGTAGTACCTTGGAGAGAATATCATCACACTGAAGCTGGCACCTGACACTCCACTGCCTGTCCATGCCGGGTAAAGCCTCCGCTTCTGATTCCCAACTGCTTAATTTTCAGTATAATTCTTGGTTATAGCTCATTATAGCAACATATTATAATTACTTAAATGTCTTTCTAAGATTTCTGCAAATAGTCAGTGTATTGTTGATGACTTAGAATATTTTAGATGTTTTTTGCCTCAAAAGTGTGGTTATGCATCTTGATGGCACTTTTAAAGTGTCTTTGCAATTATTACACTTGTTCTGTTGTTTTAACATTTTGAAGCTAGAAGGAATTTTATGAGCACAGTATATAAAATTTTTTTGGACAATCTATTGAAGACTGGTCACATAAAAAAACATATTTTACAACGTTGATGCTCTGCATTGCTATTTTAGCATCTGTCAGGATTAGCGCATTTCCAGCAGGTTCATCAGCCGTTAGATCGTATTAGAATGAAGGGAAATACAGACTTTTCTTTTTATCTGCTTGTCACACTTTAACCTTCGAACACAGACTAAACAGTTTTATTGTCATATAGAGCTGAATGACATTCATTAGGCCTGAAGGGTCTAATTATTCAAAAATGGTTTATAATTCTTTCTTCAGAATCGAAAGTTTCTTGTTTAATTCATTGCACTCTAGCATGTGCTTTTGTATTTCTTTAAGCAGCGCTGCTTATTAATGATGCACAACGTTTAGAGACGATCAAGACAAGACCTGATCCCCTGCATGGTGAAAGCATTTGGTAAGATATTCCTAAGTAAAAACAGAAGTAAATACTTAAAAGCCATAAATGATATTTTTGGCGATGTAACGCTGGCCCTGTTTGTGAGCTACCTGGTGGTGTTAAGCGCTTTTACCGCAAAAAAAACGCCCAGTTCAGTTTAAATGCCCCTTTATTACATAAGAGCCAAACACGTTAGGCAGATAAATAAATCACAACAACTTGCAGCGTTCTACTCTGGCCAACACAGTTGTTTTTGTTGAGTTTCGGTAGATTTTCTGTATAGTTTATTCTGTAACGCGACTCAAATCGCTTTTGGACAGATGCGGCTTCTGAGGGCTGCCAAGAGATTGGGGAAATGTAGTTTCTAGGCGTTTAAAAGCAGCCCATTTTATAGGGCCAAATTGAATTCAGGACGACCAAACTTTCAGTATTTCTTCAGTTTCAATTGGTCTGATTTTTTTCTTCAGTTTTATAATATTATGGTGTAATCAATAGGAAAGAAGGAATAAAGAAAATTTATTAAAAAGTTTGGTTTCTGATGGAAACCAAATCGATAGTAAGTAGAATGTCACGCCTACAGATAATAACAGACAATAATATTACTAAAACTCTGCAACCTAAGCAATAAAACAAAGTTCTTTTATTGTTTTGCAGTTCTTTTATTCTGGACCTAAAGCAAAAAAGTCGTTTTCATCAGAAAATCTGCTGATTTACAACTATGTCAGCATTTACACATCAAAACTATGAGAAAAGTAGTAAAGGCCCTAAATACAAACAACATAAAGCATGTATTGCTAACTTCCACCACACACCAGAATAAAGCTCAAAAAATGTGTCACTTTAAAAAAAAAAATATATATATATATATATCTCCATTAATCGATAAGAAATTGGTAGAATACCGGTAGTTACAGTTTCAGTTGTCAAGTATGTGACCCTCCACAGCAAAACCAGTCACTTTGTCGCAAATTCTTCAAATTGAGCGCTTTATGAAAGGGCGATGAAATCGGGCTTCAAAACGATACCTATATCGAATGAATCGGATGATTACATGACTGAGATATCAACATTCGAAGGAGTCGGATTTTCCTGTCACGCTTTGGCGAGAAAACGGAGAAATTCTGCCTTGGTTGACTTCATCGACGAAAGCACCTGGCGAGACTCTTTGGTGCGGTCGCGTTGACGCTTGTATTTACGTAGCCTACGCTGTTCACAGCCACACGGATAGCTTCCACTGCTGGAGAAATATCTTCACGCTAGTCAACCAGTGATTCATTGCGAACATGGAAGCGAGAGCGTCAAACAGAAACTTTTTAATATTCTGCTGGAATTGATTTCCTCACTCAAGAAAGTCACCGTGTGGATGAAAGGGTAAGTTTTTAGCCAAATTCCATTCATAACAGTACAGTACAGACCTTCCACTGTTTCAAACACTAAAAACAAAAAATTTTACCGTACGCAACAGAAACGCTTCGTTTTTTCGAAATCATTGCGACAAGCGACTGGTTTTGCCGTGGAGGGTCACATATATGTTATTCTGAACAAGGGCTTGACAGGTATTCAGTTGAAAATTAGGTGAAACAGCGTCTCAGAACCTTTAATCAACGTTATCCTCCTGAATTTTCACAAAGATATGCACTTCCTGGCCTATGTGGTGTATCAAGTTGGGCATGTGTGACACTATATGCACTACCTAGTGTGTAGAGAGCTGTTAGGGTTTATGAACCCCATGTTTCGAGATGCATACCACACACAGAAAACTATCAAAGTGCTTTACCCACTATACTATTGGCGCGCAATATGCGGCGCTCGACGAGCCTCCCATAAAGTGAAGCCAGATATTCGCTGTTACACAAATCACGGAAATTTAGTTTAAACGCAGCTGGCGCAGCAGGCAGAGTTGAGCTACAGAAGACAAGATTCTGGTTTTATGTTATTCCACTGTGTGCCAGAATTTTGGTACGCATAACGCCGTATACATTTAAAGATACGGTATGCGGTAAAAAAATCCCACCTCAGACCTGCCTTTCCGGCAATAAGTGGTAATTTTCCGATGTATAATAAATGCACTATCAAATATCGGCTGAAAATATGGGACAACGGCTACGGGTTTGATGCCGATGACTTAAGGGATTATCGGTCGCTTCTGATATGATTCTGATATTATCGCGGCATCTCGCCTAACTCTAGACACCCCATCCTGACTCCTTGGCGCTGGCCCCTTTGTGCCATGACGCTACACTTTTTTTCTCCCACCATTTCTTCATCTGTGTATTGTGTTCTCCAAATTCTGCCACATGCTCAACATATTAGACGATTTGAAGAACACAGTGGGTGGGTCTGCTGTGAGAGCTACCATTAAGAAAAAGTGGTGTATGGTTATTTATCGTTTTTGCTATCTTTCACCGATGCGAGCAGGTTGGCACGGCAGATGATGCTATGAGAGAAAAGGCGACTAATCATCCCGTCCTCAATTAACTGATTAATTAATTGATCAATTAATTGATTACCCCACTTGTGGTTTAATTTATTCGTGTCACGTCTGGCCATGCAGAGCTTTGAAAACCAATATGAACGGGGTTTCATGATGCTTGCCTCGTCATCCCCTGCCTCATTACTTTCTCCCACCACCTCACCACCATTCACTTCCCTTCACTTCTCCACAAACCAGCCTCTACCCCTGCACACCGCCCTCCCTCCCGCCTCCCCTTTTTATCCCTGGGCTAGTTTCTAAAATATTCCACAATAATTTGAGTGTTCCAAGATGACAGACACTCCTAATATAATCAGCGCTGCCTGAATTTAATTTATACCAGGATAAAATAAATATTCACATAGTTAATTACGGGAGAGTTGGATTTTGCCTATCAACAAGTGATTTATGAAGTGCTGTTCAAGGTTCATGCCGATTTTTTTCTTAATTTTATTTTTTAACTGGCTCTTCAATTAATTCACGGAACATCTAATGATGCTGCAGAGGTAAAAGTATGAAGGTGTGCTGAAAGGGAGAGAGACGGAGGGAGTGAGGAATGGAGGGAGGGAGAGTACATTTACACCCCTGCACCAGTCTGTCCTTTCTCTCTTTAGGAGGATTATCTCTCTCTCTCCCTTCCTTCCTCACTCTCTCTCTCCCCCTTGCAGTTTTGCCTAGTCATGGGCTGTCTGCTCAAAGTGCCATCTAGAGCTCCAGAAGGACGGGGAGGAGGTCTGCAGGATGATGGTTGTTGGTCATTCTTGCTCCTTTTTATGTGTCTCTATATTCTTCTTTTTTTTTTTTTTCACACAATTATGATGTAGTGCAATTTTATCTGAGATCAATGTTGCCGAGGCTCAGCTTGTTGTTGCTGGTCCTGTTCTCTGCAATTAGGGCTCCCTTCTCTCCCCACCTTCTTTCTTTTTTGGTATTTCTTTTATTTCTTTCTTCTTCTTTCTTTCTGTCTTTTTCTTTTCTGTCTTTACTTTTTAGTGTCTTTTCTCTGACCATGTCTCGCTGTCTTTCTGGAACTTTATTCGGAGACCCTCTGGTTCTCACACATCTCTCTCTCTCTCTCTCTCCCTATCTGTAGCTGCTTCATTAGCTGAATATATCTTCTTCTTCACTTCATCTCTGGCTTCATTCTTTTCTTTCGTTCCTTTTATTTTGTTTTTCTTTCATTTAATTTCTCTCTCTCTCCCTCTCCATGCTGTTTTGTATTCCACACCATTAGCTGGAAACATGCTCACTTTCTCTGTCGCCCTTGCCTTTTTTCATTTCTTTTCTTTCTATTCATGTCCTCCTTCCATTCCTCTATCCATGTCTTCTTGCCATGATATCCCCCCCCCCAAAATGCTGTCCTGTGTTCTCAGCTTCAGCTGAAAAATACTTTCTGCTGATCCATCTCTTGCCTTTTCTTTCTTTTATTTTCTCCTTTTCTTTTGGTCTCAGGTCTTCTTTTCCTCCTCTATCTTGCAGAGTCTCAACCACTGCCTTCTCAGAGCTCAGAGAAGTCTTCCGAGTTAGAGGAAGATGATTTAAATCCTCCTCCTTTGTCTTCTCTGCTCATGCTGTTCACCCGCAGAGTTCATTGCACCTGCTGGCCTTCATTTCATTACCACGGTCATTCCACACACCTTGGCCAATAATAATACTCTCACAGTCACACACACACTTGTTGTAACTAGCTGAGCTCGGTCTGCACGTGTGCTGGGAGGATCAATACCTGACCCAGCCCTCCACCTCCAGCTCCACACACCGGTCTTAATAAGCTCCTGCAGCCACCGCCACAAACCCTCCACACCCAGAAAACTCTCCTTTTCCTTCTGCTGTCTCCCTCAGCCCTCCATCTCTGCCCTCCCCTCGCCCTCCATCTCTCTCCATCTCCTCTGTCTCCCTGTCTCTTTCTTTCTTTTATCTCTGCTTTCCTTCCTCTCTCTCTCTCTCTCTCTCTCTCTCCCTCTCTCTCTCTCTCTCTCTCCCTCCCTCTCCATCTCCCTCCCCCTCCCGCTCTCTCTCCCTTCCTTCCTCCCTCCCTCTCTCTTTCTCTCTCTCTCCATCTGTCCATTCTCTCTCTCTCACCCCTCCTTTTCTTTCTCTCTCTGGCCTCTTATTCTCTCCATCTCTCTTTCCCCACCTCCTCTCTCGCTCTCAATCTCTCCCCCCGCTTCCCTCTCTCTTTGCCTCACTCTCTCTCTTCCTCCCTCCATCTCCACCTCTCCTTCCCCGCTCTCTGTAGGAGAGTGTGTTCTCCATTGCTCGCACCTGCATTAGCCAAACAGATAGCGACTTTAATTGCCTCTGCATCCACTCATTCGCCCCGTCTCTCTCTCCTCCTCCGTCCCACGCTTCTTTCCATCCGTCCTCGCGAATGAAAGGCGAGACGGACAGAAGGACAGAGAGAACGACAGCGAGAGAACCGACATAATTACTTATTTTAGCCGGGGCGCCGGCGAACGCTCCGCTTCCAAATGACTCTAATTCCAAATGGTTAACAAGATTTCTCTTCCCTCCCTCCATCCCTCTCTCTCTCTCTCCCTCTCTCTCTCTCTTTAATAGAGCCGAATCCGTGTGACAGCAAATTGCTTTCCCATTTGCGGCCTTAATGGCTTTTCATACTTTGCACTTCCAATAAGCAGTAAACTCGGAAATTAATATTGCACGCCGCGTTATGATGCAAATGGGAGCCGGATAGGAGAGCCGCACCTCGCCGCCCAAACCTCTGATTAGATCCGTAATTGCTTCCCCGAGATCTGTTTTTCCCCCTTCGTTTCCGCCACCACCTCGTCTGCTCTTACGTGTGGTTGGTTTATATATATTAGTTGCTTATATGTTCATAGCGCTATTTTAAGCCCCGGCTCTCCCCCGCTTTTGATTGGCGTCAGCGTGGCGGGTTTTGTTTTTTTGGGTCCACGATGAGGAGAGAAGCTGGTCCTTAGGCCTGACGTCTCCCATCACCTCCAGCTGTGTGTTGCTCATGTGTTGCTCATCTCTCTCCTCTCTTTCTCTCTCTCTCTCTCCCTCACTTACTCTCCTCTCTCTCTTTCAGTCCATCTGACCGCTCTCTCTCTCACTCTCTCTCTCTCTCACTCACTCACTTTCCTTTCTCTATCTCTTCGTCCTATCGCTCTGTCTCTTTCTTTCTCGTCATCTCTCCATCTTATCTCTCTCTCTCCAGCCTTTCTCTGCCCCGCCATTTACTCTACTCTTTTTTTTTGCCCTCTCTCTACCTCACTCCTTTCTCTTTCTCTCCATCTATCCATCTGATCTCTCTCTTTTTCTCTTCACCTCTCCATCCTCTCTCTCTGTCTCTCTTTCTATGCCCTCTCGCTTCCCATGCCCACTCCCCCCCCCCTCGTCTTTCCCTCCATCGCTCCATCCAATTTCTCTCTCTGCCCTCACTGTCCTCGCCCTTTTTCTCTGCGTCACTCCATCCTGTCCCTCTCTCTCGGGCCTCTCCCCCTTCACTTACTGTCCTTACTCTCCATCCTAACTCTCCTCTCACTCTCTTCTCTCTCTTTCTCTGCCTCTGTCCATCCTATTTTTGTTCTCTTCATCTCTCCACTCTTTCTGTCTTTCTGTTCATCTCTCTCTCTCTCTCTCTTTCTATCCCCCTCTCTTGCTCTCATCTTTCCATCCTCATATACATGTATCTAAAACAAATCAAGCATGGTCCTCTACCTTCCTTGTCTAGTTGCAATCAGCCATTCGGTTATTCTTTCTGTTTGTTCCGTCTCGTTAAAACGAAGTGACGAGAGGAGGGGGGGAATTAAAAAAAACAACTCTGCTACTTGATGTTTTCATTAAAGCCCGCCGCACTCGTCAAGCCGCATATATATGTGCATACATGCATATTTCAGCACTGCCGTGACGCCGGTAATCCCTTGTACGCGTCTTTAAAACACTCCCGACTGTCACGTTAACGGCAGCTCCGACACGCAGCTGGGCCCGATCGCATCACGACTCCGACCCTGAGAACTGCACCCTTCTGAACTCTCTCTCCCGACTTGATTAGCACTCGGGCCGCGCTAGAAAGCGCTAAAAAAGTCGTTTAAAGTGTTACTTTCTAAAGGGTATAAACTTGAGAGAAGAACTTTAGAATCCGTCTTTCTCTTTTTTGCACTTGGAAATTTGGAGAGGAGTGTGATTTTTAGGAGTAAGAGGCATATTAAACATCTACAGACCTCTGGCAGCGAGCTCATTAGTGGCTTGAACCGCAAGATGAATGTGTGTGTGTGAGTGTGTGGGGATAGGTGGCGGTATCTTTATCTCTCCGCCTGCTCTCTGATTTATACCGCTCCCTGCGCCGCGCTGGATTAATGGCTGTAGGTGTTTAAGATGCAGATTGTTCCTGCAGGTTGTAAATGTGGAGCAGGAGTGTGTGTGTGTGTGTGTGTGTGTTTCCCTTTATTCCTGCACAACACGCTCTCACGCTTTCTGTATTTTCCATGAGCCAGCTCTTACCGAGAGTTCAGAGCTGCCACCTAACTTTGGAGTTGCAAAGATGGTTAAAAAGGCATTTGAGTGGCATCCAATGGATTGGGATCTCGATGCAGTTTCTGACCTTGGTAAGATTTACTGTGTAATATCTATGACCAGTGGCAATAGTAAAAATGTATAAAATGTATTAAAAAAACTCCTTCTAACCACTTCTAAACAGACCTTATGCTCTTACGTGAATTTAAAGTGAATTATTATTTGTCATTGTGAACACAGCACAGTGCACCATAACAAAATGTGACCTCCGGGCACTGCCTAAAAAAGCTGCCCACTGCTTCTTCACGGATGGGTCAAATGCAAAGGTCACATTTAGTTGTGATGCGCTGTGTGTTGTGCTGTCGTCACGATGACAAATAATCACTCATTTAAATGTATTAAATCACAAGTTTAACCGCAATATCTTATATGGATTCAGCGACCTGTTCAATATATTTGAAATCTGATCGATGTTTCCATTTTGCCTGGTTAGTTATGTATCTGCGTCAATCGCTGTGTTCAATGAGGTCCCCTTTAAGACAATGCATGCCATTTAGTGTTAGATACCTTAGCTTTCTTGGGTAGAGTTTTCCTTGTCCTCACGGACCACCGCTCTGCACAGATTCGACATTCCCGACCCACAGCTGTTGCTACTGATTAGCTAATTAGCAACGTAGGACCAGCGTGCGACAGTGCAGGAAATGCCGAATATGTGCAGAGCGGTGGGCCGCGAGGACTTGGATTAAGAAACGTTGCTTTAAGGTTTAGCCTAACCCCACTTTAGCTGTCATTTATTATTAGCCACTTTAGCCTTTAATGGCAAAACTCTGCATTAGCCTTTATTTGTTAGCCACATTAGCCATTCGGATGTAGTGCCCCTTCAAGACAAGACACAACTTCACTTTCATTTTTATTTGTTGTTGGCCACGTTTGGTTTTCTTTCTTTTTTTTAAGATTCATCCTTTAGGATGTAGCCCAAATTAACATTAGCTTTTATTTGTGGTTAGCCATATGAGCTGTGTTGGAATAATGTTGTTTTTCTTTGTTTTTTGAGAGCGTCCCTTTAAGATACAGCTTAAATCCATGTTGTGAAAGTGAGTGATTATTTGTCATTGTGAACACACCACAGCACAGCACACAGTGCACCACGACGAAATGTGACCTTTGCATTTAACCCATCCGTGAAGGGGCAGTGGGCAGCTAGCAAGCGCCCGGGGAGCAGTTCTTGGGGACTGTACCTTGCTCATGAGTACCTCAGTGGCAACTTCACCGGCCCTGGATTCGAACCTGTGACCTTCTGACCGCGGGGCGAACACCCTACTGTTACGCCACCAATCATTTGTTGTTGCCCACGTTAGTTTTGATGGCTAGTGCCCCTTTTGGATGTAATATAAGTCTTAGAGTTAGTAAATAAGCGCTTCTCCCACCTGGTTTCCACGGCAACAGTTGCTCCCGCGTGCGCCGCTCTCCCGTTTCACCTGCCACGTTGGTAATTGCCTCGGAATTTTCCAGCATATCGGAAGGGAAAAATGATGATGGTAATGATAAGACAATATTTATGGACTGTGCGCTGACAAGGGCTGCTCGATTATGAAAAAAAACATAATCACGATTAATTTGGTCAATCTTGAAATCACGATTATTTAACACTTTACTTTGTTACTATTTAAGACTTTATGCTGCTCTCCTCCTTCCGCCATCTTTACCCGCTCAGACTGTACACCGCCACCAGAACACACATGTGCGTTCAGTCTTCGGAAGGTGCGTTAGTGCGCGTGCGTGTGTCATTCGGAACACAAGACAAAATATGACTATACTTGCAGAGCGTAATGTGGCAAAATAATTGTAATTATAATTGTTTTTTGTCGATTACATTATTTTTGTGATTGTTTGGAGCTGAAATTGAAATTGAAATTAAAATTCGATTAATTGCACAGCCTTAGCGCTGACAGACAAGAAGCGTTTGATTAGAGAGGAGCGTGTTACGGAACGTTGCGGAGTTTCTGAAGCCTTGTGGTTAGCGAGACCGCTACGCTGATGCTTTGCATTGTTCTAATTGGGTCACCTTCCCTTTTCTGCTTTGTCTCAGTCGCTAAAGGCCGAACTCAGCCGCTTCTCTGAATGTTAATGCATGTTTTGCCCTTGGTGATGGACGTTGGGACTCGTCTGGCACTGGGATTCATAACTTTGTCAGAGACATCGAGTTGTTAGCTGCATGACTATTTGCTGACTTGTTTGTTGCATGAATACGATTGTATTTAGTAGACCTTGGGCTTGTAAGGGCTTGTGGGAAAAGTGTGGTGATGGTCTAGTGGTTAGAATACTCACCCCTTAACCAAGGGGTTGTGGGTTGTAAGTTTCTTTAACTAAAAGTATGACGAAAGATGTTTATTTGATTTCATAAATTGAACAAGACTGGTTGTCTAAATAGTTCATATATGGACTGTCAGACTTTCAAAAGTGAGTGATTATTATTTGTCATTGTGAACACACCACACCACAGCACACAGTGCACCACAACCAAATGTGACCTCTGCATTTAACCCATCTGTGAAGGAGCAGTGGGCAGCTAACAAGGGCAGCGCCTGTGGAGCAGTGCTTGGGGACGGTCCCTTGCTCATGAGTACCTCAGTGGTAACTTTAACCGGACCTGGATTCGAACCTGCGACCTTCTGATCATGGGGCAAACACCCTACCGTTACGCCACCAACTGCCCCTAGTTTGTCAAAATACTTACGCAGTTGCAAAAGATTGAATTAATACTTCTCTGTCGTACTCCGCGACTGTTTGAGGAACGTGTGCAGAAGGAGTCTAAGCCAGATACAGATGCTGATGCCCTAAACTACAGAGCTCATATTTTCTAGGTGGGTGTGTGTTAATTCCTTGCGGCATCCGTCAGTGATCGAACTCGAGGTATTATCTGATTAAGGAATTAAGGAATGGTGCATGGATGGATCTGATGTCGTAACAAAGTGGGAAGAGCACCTCAAGAGGCATTTCAAGACTCGTCAACCTATTAGTTATACCATGGTAAAGTTAGCTAACTGCAAAATTAAGTATATAACGTTTACTAGTCAATGTTAGTGGGCTATGAATAATCACTAAAAGCGATCACCTGACAAAAGTATCATCAGGACAAGACTTTTCTGTACATCTGCACATTGTGAACACACCACAAAATGTGACCCCCTGCATTTGACCTGTCCGTGAAGGAGCAGTGGGCAGTGCAGTAATTGAGGATGGTACCTTGCTCATGAGTACCTCAATGGTACCTTTACCAGTTTAGGATTTCAATCGAAATCCCTAACCATTATTCTACTTTCTGCCCCAAAGGAGAAGGAACACTCTTTTGAGGATACAGATGTTTACATTTTGTTCTGAGAAGATAGATGACATTATTTCCAGTAATATGTAGACACAACACATGGCCTAACTAATAAAACCTCCCATACCTTTATTTTAGTCATTCTGCAACCTTTAAAGTTGAAATTTACAGCAAATATCAAAGGTGGCCTGTTGAGAGTCATGAAAAGAGAAGGTTTGACTTCCCACATTTGCTCTCCGTTCCAAAATAAGGGGTTGGGATATAAAAAAGAGGCATGAAAACACGTAAGTCGGGGCCACATGGAATTTATATTGCATGCTTTGGTGAAGTAGGAGGGGGAGCGAGAATGTCAGCGGAATTAATTGATTTGCCCATATTTGTCAGGAAAGAGTAAGCACCTAACCCCGGCCTGCATTATTAAAGCTAATACCGCAGCGGTTTGGGCAAGTCCTCCGCCGTGAATCACCTCCTGACATGGCCTTGATGATGTATGGATATATTATTCAGAAGCTCGTGTGGGACGGCGAGCCCTGGCACCACCTGCAGCCCCCTCTTCTCCACGCCAACCCCCTCCTCCACGTCCCCCTCTCTCCCTTTGCTACTCGTCCAGGCCCCCTAGAGGCCATCTGAGATGTCAGAGTAAAGACCACTTAGAGAATAGCCCCGGGGGCGGCTCCAACCCCCGCGGCCCGGAGTCACACATTAGAGCCCGGATTCCAGGTTGTGCCATTTCGACAGATGAGGAAATCAGATCTAGGACGTGCCGAAAGGTCCGCCCTGTCGGCCTTGGCCGTCGTTAACCTCGTTCCGCCGACGTCTTTGACGGGTTTCATTTCCTAACGTTGTCCCGTCGAAAAATCGCACCCTTCCTCCCCGCTGGTCGCAGTTTGATTCTAATCTGAGCAAATTAATTAGACCCTGACTCCGGAATGACTTCTCTTGGGTAATATTGGTGCTTGCAGGAGTTCTATGAATGTCAATCGATGCCAAAAAAAATTCCCCTCGTATGAATAAAACATGGGCCTGACTAAAGAGAGGGCACAGCTTTTTAGAAAGGAGATGCAGGGGAGAACTTTTTTCTCCTTTTTCCTCCTCCCCCCCATCAAACGCTGACCAAAGTGCAGGTGGAGCGAAAGAAATCCATAATCAGTCAACTTCACTTAGGATTCAACATCTCAGGGGGTGGGGTGGAGGACTCATCGGAAACCGACTTCGGCCTGGACCCCGGATGAGCGGATGGGCATACGCAAGACCCTTCGGAGGGCCCTAATAATAAAAAAGGCTCTTCCTTGGCCCCTGGGTGGAAGCTGAAGGAGAGGAAAGCAAAATGGGTTTTCATAAGCTGGCAGGCGGAACAGTGCGAGGGACGGGGAGAGGGGGGGAGCAGCTCGCGTTCTAGACCTCAGCGTTTGTTAAGACGAACGGTTTTAATATTTAAAAACAATCCTATTAGGGCAGAAGAAATAGGAAGGGGGTTCGGGGAAAGGCAGAATTAACTGGAAGTGGTGTAAATATTTAATGTCTGTTTTGTGCGTACAAGGCTGGCATTGGCCAGCTTGTTGCCTTGCGCCTCCTTTTGACATGGCACACTGGGCAGCGGTGTTGGAGGGGTTATTGCTGCTTCTGTCTCTCTCTTTCTCCTTCTCTTGCTCCCTTTCTCTATAAGTGAGAAAGTTCTGCTGAGATGGGCGTTAGGTGAGAAGGATGGTGCCATTAAGGTAATGGGCATTCAGACTCAGCTGACCGTACGGTCACAGTTCAAGCTTTTCTGCATGTGTGTGTGGGGGTGTGTGTGTGTGTGTGTGTGTAATTGAGGGGTCGGGCTGGACTGGAGTGGAGTGTGAACAATCCTAACACAAACACAGCCTGTCAGTCTAGTCACAGCACATTTTCATGGGACTGGCATCCTCTCTGACCGAGTGGCAGAATGGGGGCAATTATAAATCACTTGCCCGTGCGTGTGTGTCTATATACGTGTGTGACGGATGAACTCCTGAGATGGAGCAAGTACCACCGGAGTAGGCACTTTCTCAAGCCCTGTCACCCTCTCCAAACTTGGCCAGGACCTTCACTGCGTCCTGCGGAGCGACTCGATAATAGAGTTCACACTTTTATTTCCATATTTTCCCCCGCCTTTTATTGATGAATGTTTTCATTTGGAGCGAGTCAGCGCCACTCTTTATTGTCTTGGCGCGGCCGTGCTGTTTTCCTTTTGACTGAGGCTTTTGAGTGCCTCCATATATCTCTCTCTCTCTCTCACTCACACACACACACTCCACAAACACACCCCACTCCCTGTAGCCAGCAGAGCCGGACAGTAATTGGAGCGAAGTCACTGAACTGATCCGGACTTCGCTGAAGGTTTCCAGAAGTTTCTCTCAATCAGGAGGAGCTTCACAAGGGAGAAGATTGCCTTTCACATGTGTTAATGTCTGCATTTGCGACATTTCAGGACTCAAGAGCTTTATTGTCTGAAATGCAGCTCATCCCACCATTAGAAAGAAATATGGGGGCCGTACCGAAAGTAATGCATAACTTTTTCATTACCTGACATCGGTGGTCGAAATTGGACGTGTTGCTGGAGTTACCCTTCCTCTATACAGCTCGTTCAGAATCGTTTTCTTCATCGCAGTTGAATAATGGATTCCAAGCGGAAGCAGCGTGCCATCATAGAGTTCTTGTTGAAGGTGATTCGTGTCAGTCGTCCCAGTTGATGGTCTCCCATTGCGTGGTTTGTTTTCTGCTCCTTTAAGCTTCTTCATCCCTCTGTTTTCCCATTGCACATTGTGGATGCCAGACAGCCATCACCCCTCATAGTCTGGAACCTGATGACGGCACTGCTTCGAATGCATTATTTGCCTTTCGGGAAAGAGGAAGCTTCTGAAACACCTGTGTTATTATGAAGGCATAGCAATTTGAGATGATTCGTGTTCAATCCGCATAGTAGCTATCAAAGTAAACCTAGAACTGTATATAAGTACATTAAACACAAGTGACAAGACAACAAAGTGACATGGTGCATGTGTTCACAAGTGGTGTTTCAGTGCAAGATGCAGCAACTACGGTTTACCAGGATGGTGGCACTTAGACAAAGACATGACGGGAAAGTTGGCAGCGTAACGATTAGGGAGTTGACTCAAACTGGTCAAGTACCAAACTGGTAAAGGTGCCACTGAGGTACTCATGAGTAAAGTACAGCCCCCAAGCACTGTTCCCCGGGCGCTGCCAAAAAAGCTGCCCACTGCTTCTTCTTGGATGGGTCAACTGCAGAGGTCACATTACGTTGTGGTGCACTGTGTGCTGATTTCACTGCTGAAATCACTTTTTGAAAGTTATTTCATCATATATATATTTTTTAAATGATTATTCGGGCATCTTTATGAATAATGAATTTAATGCATATATCTAAAAAGTAAAAATACTCTTAATGTGAGTGGTGGTCCCTGGGACGGAAGCAGTTGAAAACCCCTCGATTATATCATAATGACATTGCTTGGTGATTTTCTGGCTACGGCATAAAAATTCTAGTCAAAGAAAAGAGCATTCCAGTAGTAACTACGGCTGTCCGATGTGAAGTAATGTGAAAAAATTGATGGGATGCATAGAGATTTCGCATCGTATCAAATCGAATCGACTCGCTGACCTGATAATCGTAATCGAAACGTGAGACCAGTGAAGCTTCACACCTCTAGTGTACACACACATTTATTTCTTTATCTCTATTCTCTTTTCACACTTGTTTTTTGAGCAGAAAGCTGTCAGTTCATGCTGTAGGAGGAACTCTTATAGATGTAGAATTTCACTCCTCCAGGACATGTTGACTGACTCTCATATCAGGCTAGGGCAGTAACTCACAAATGCTTCACACGTTGGCACATGTGACCCTAACGACTCCCCTGATGGCATGGTGGGTCAGTGACTCTCAGGACCACCTTTGAGGTGACAAACCCATTAGAGGATAAATACTTGGGACTCCTGTCAGTTTTTAGGACTGAAGAAGCCCTTTCTACTCAGGTGTGAAACATCTTTTAGGACCAAAAAGGTTTGACTTAAGTCCTCAAAACTGCTAAATACATTAAGATTAGCTGCAAACACCTGAAAGGCCTCGTCTGTTCGGAACTGATTAAAACTTTCGGATAAGAGGTGAAAAACATCATCGAGACCTTAAAAGAAGTCCAGTTGCCTTCATTTCAAGCTCTTAAGAGTACCAGGTCCTTCACGACTGAGAACGTACGCAGACACAGTGGTGTAGTTGGTAGTGGAACGGTTAAGGAGTTGACCCCGTGATTGCAGGGTTAGCAGCTTCCCGGACCGGACCTTTAAGTGTACCATTGAGATACTCATGAGCCAGTTACCGTCCCCAAGCACAGATGGCGAAAAAGCTGCCCACTGCTCCTTCACGGATGGGTCAAATGCAGAGCTCACATTTCGCTGTAGTGTGCTGTGTGCTTTCCTGTGGTGTGTTCACAATGACAATCACTTTCTTAAATTTCCTAATAAAGGCACATAGTCAAGATCAAAAAGGGAGATTTTGGGAGAATGAACTTTGTCACATGCAGTCGGGCCTCTCTTTGTCCAGACACGCTTGTATCTTATGCAGAGGCCATGTATATTAATGTGTAATGTGCATGTAGAGCCATAAATATCAGGCCACACGTACCGTAACCTTGTCGACGCCTGCATCCGCAAGGCTTCGTTTGCCGTATCGATGGGCCAGGCTCGGTGGCACCTCTCTCCCCCTGCGGACCTCCGTCGCCGGCGCCGCTTCACTCGCCAGGCCTTTATTTACAGCGCAGGAGTCGGAAACAGCTGGTCAATCCATTTAGCCTAAGGCCACTGATTTGTACGTATTTACTACAACACCCGAAGAAAAGCCGGGTATTTTTCCCCCTCTCTCTTTCCTATTGATCCGCCGCTTAGAAAATCTGCTCCGCTGTCTAAACACTATTGATCCCCCGCCCCTCTCCTCCGCGCCAGCTCCCAGCGCCAGCCTATAAAGGGACTGGATGAATTGAAATTTCATTTCCGACAACTTGTTCCTGTTATTTTGATTTTTTTTTTCCCCTCCCTTGCCCCTGCCTCTTTTTTTGGCCCGTTCCGCTGGTGCCGAGAGAGAGAAGGCCGATCGGCACACCGGCCGAGGTTTGAGGCGACAGTCACCGGCTTCTCTGCTCTCTTCATGTTTTGGCCGGGACTGGTGCCAGCTGAGGGTGATGGGACGTGGGCTTGGCTCCAGTCCTATTCTAACGTCCCTGACCGGAGCTAGACTCGTCTAGTCATTAAAGGTGTCGTTAGGAGTTAGAGGGGCCTCGCTCTGGCCTGGACGGACTCATACAGGCCTGTCAGCAGCCTGGTGATAAATGTACGTGCAGCGTTGAGAGCTTTCAGCGCTCTCTCTCACGCACTCACACATCTCTCGTTCCGCTAAAGAACAGAATATCTCAGATTACGATGTGAATTCTTTGGAATGTCTGTTTCAGGTGGTCTCGGTAGAAGTTTGTGTTTCTGTCAATGTGTATCCTTTTTCTTCTTAGGGGTGGATGATTCAGAAAATCTCACGATTTCATTCAGAAGCGATTTACGATTCATGAACAATTCACGATTCAATACAGAGATTAATTTTTTCCAGACTGATGTTTTGAGTTACTTTTCCCATTCGATTGTGGCAGATCAACAAAAAGTTAACTAGTGCCGTTGCGTTAGTTGAAAAATATGATTTGACTTTTTGGAACACATGAATCGATTTTGAATCGACAGAGAAAGAATCGTGATTCGATTCAATTCAAATCAATTTTTCTGCACGCCCCTAATCCTTGTGTGGTTTGTCATATCTTTACATTTTTTTCAGAGACAGACCATCTTTATGATGTCAGGAAATTAGGAATGTTCCCGCCTCACAATTTTTAATCAGTCAGATGGGACCAGGCTGTTCAATACAAATATTCAATTTTTTTTTCTTTATATAGAATTTTAGCAAATGAGTAAAAAAATTAGGAAATTGGAAAATGAATTTACATGACATTGTGTGATGAACCTTCACTTTATTACCTCATTTTTCTTATGGATTTAAATCAGACTGTTATAGCCTTGCTTTTGCACCACGCTTATAGTTCTTCAAAGACTGTAAGCGCCTTCCAACTCACAGCTTCTCTCATCACCTTAACCAGCGCCTCTCAGCTGGACTTTATTTTTATTAGCAGGAGTTCTGCTAGAACATAAAATTATATTTATGACTCCTCTTTTTTTATTATTCCTCACTGGAATTCAATCCCTTTTTGGGATGAAGCTTTTGTTTGTTTTCTTCTTTTATTGTCCCGCATACTGACTGACCAAAAACAAACTTTTTCATGTATGAATGTTGGTACAAAATGTCTCCAAAAAGTCGTGTGAGCTTCTTAACTAACCAAATTAGAGGGTATTTGAAATGAAATAACAGTTCACAGTGTATGATGCATGACGGGGTTATGAAAGACATTGTCTTTCAGGGAGCAGCTTCATAGGGAATCATGATATTATTTGATATTTTTAGTTGTGTTATGCAAGCTCAGAATTTTCTGGGTAGTGGTCTAGTGGTTATGAACAAATTCGACTCCGAAAAACTGAGTCGTGGCGTAGAGTCTGGCTCTATTCTACCTCCAGTTCAGTCCATTCCAGTTCAAGTCCTGGAAAGCCCTGGTAAAGGTACCACTGACGTTCTGATGAGCAAGGTACTATCCCCCCAAGCACTACCTCCTGGGCGCTGCCCATGCTAGCTGCCCACTGCTCCTTAACGGATTGGTCAAGTGGAGAGGTCACATTTTGTAGTGGTGCACTGTGCTGTGTTTATAGTGACAAAGAATCACAAGAGAAAAAAATACAATTAAATCATTCTTTAAAAAGTGATTTTAGTAGTGAAACTGGATTGTGTGTCACCTGCAGTGCCTTCACGGACCACCAGGGGGCAGCGAACCGCCGGTTAAAAACCACCGATATAATCGGTTATGGTCTGCCACTGCATCGATGCAGAATTGTCTGCATCCCTATTATCCACTGACTTCAAAGATCAAAGTAATGAGTAACGAGACCCTTCAGTTCAATGTAACGGAGTCAAAAGTGTGACGTGGGTTTATCAAATATTGTCGAGTGCAAAAAATCATACGTTTCAAAAAGATATCCTCAGGAAGTACAGATGCTCGAAAAAACGTACTTAAGTGCAGTACCTCAGAATTTTTACTATGGTACTATCCGTCTTTAAACTGTAATTAGGGATCGTCAGTGGTTCAGGAATTGATCAATGTAAATAAATGCTGTGTTTTTTTCTCGTGTTTTCCAGCTTCAACAACGCTGTTCCGAACTGCAGAGCCTCCAAAACTCCCACAGAGACCTTCAGCTCCGGGAGAAGGAGTGGCTGAAAGACCGTGCCTCCCTACAAGAGCAGCTGAGCCGGAGCCGGGAGGAGCTCCACAGCGCCACCCTCAGGGTGAGAACGTCCCCTGCGCCTCCTCATCAACCCCATTAACCCCAAAGACGTAGTGCACGCAGCACGTTAGCGGAGCCCCATTTTAATTACCATAAATATTCATAAAAAACGGCCTCCACATCGCCTCACGTTCCGGCCCACGCTTTTAACGGTAATGCAGGTTTTAATAGATTATCATTAGCGCCATCATAACTCTTATTACGAGAAACGTAATTATGTGATTTATGGCTGAATTATTTTTCCTCTCCCACCAAAAAAAGAAACACTCTTTCCTGTGGCCGTTTCGTTAAGAAGCCACTACAAAGGCCGGAACGTGAGACGAGTGCTTGATAAAGACAAACGTGCAAACAGACGGCCGCAGGCCGAGCTCATCATAAAACCGCGTTAAGAGGAATGCCGGCGCCGCCCTGACGCAAATTGGAAAACGGCGCAATGGAAATTAGAGATATTAAAATTATACATCAGTGTCTGAGGGGAGTAGACGGCGGCGGCGGCGGCATCGGTGGAGATTGAAGAGGCTTGGGAGATGAAGATGGTAACACGAGGCCTTAGTCAAATCGCAAAACCCTCCAGGGCCGTAACGGACGGACGGCCCCCGGAAAAGAAAAGAAAAGAAAAGAAAAAAAGGGTGGGCACAAGAGGGAGAGTGGGAGTGAATTAAAGGAGGAAGGGATGAAGATGGGGAATTTGGCCGCCGCGCCCGAGTCCAGTCAGCTTATTTAGCCGCTCCCCCGCCTGCTAATGGATCATTTCGGAGGTGCGATGTGCATTATGCAGAGACGTCCGCTTGACACTTTTAGCGACGCCTCCTCCCACAGCGAGCCTCACCTTCGCCTGCTTCTGTGTGTGTGTGTGTGTGTGTGTGTGTGTAGGCAGAAGAGCAGCGCCTGAAAGAGGTCCAGATTGATGAGCTGCAGAGAGAGGTTGACAGGACGCTGGCACTGTTGGAGAAGGAGAGAGAGGTCAGCCGAGTCAAAAACATCCTTAATAGCACCTACACCCTCACTCTGTCTCACACACACACACACACAGCTGTGTCTTGCTATCGCTGGGAGATCGTTACGTCCACTGATTCCCATATTGCCTAATTCATAATTAACTAGTACAACACTTACTCAACCGGTCCACACAAGCAAAAAATGTGTCCTGACAAAAGCCACAAAAATCTGACCAATCTCAAAAGTTTCCTTCTAGAGGACCATCAGGCTACAGGTCTCCTACGCAGTGTGGGAACTCTCTCTCTCTCTCTTTTTCTCACATACCTTCTTTTGTTCTATCTCTCTCTCTCCCTATGCCTGAAACATACTTCCTGCTCTTTATTTCTCTCATTCCCGCCATATCTCTCTCTCTCTCTTATTCTTCTGTCTCGCTCCCTCACTTTTGTTCTGCTTTTTCTCAGTCTTGTTTGTTCTTTCTTTCTCTCTTTCTGTCTTTCTTGTGTTCTCTCACCTTTTCACTCCCTCACTATCACTCACTCCGCTCTCTCCCTCCTTCCTTCTCTCTCTCTCTCTCTATATGTGTATTTCCTTCCTTCCCTGTCTCTCTATCAATCTCTCATTTCATCTCTCTCTCTCGCTACTTTTCTCTCTCTACCTTTCTGTCTCTCTACTTTTCTGTCTCTCTCTCTCTCTCTCTCTCTCTCTCTACCTTTCTGTCTGTCTACTTTTCTGTCTGCCTCTCTCTCTCTCTCTACCTCTCTCTCTACCTTTCTGTCTCTCTACTTTTGTCTCTCTGCCTTTCTCTCTCTCTCTCTCTCTCTCTACCTCTACCTCTACCTCTACCTCTCTCTCTCTCTCTCTCTCTCTCTCTCTACTTCTCTCTATTTCTCCTCCTTTTCACTCCCTAACCATCACCCTCCCCCACTGCCCTCCTTTCCTTCTCTCTCGCCAGCATTAATTTCTCTTTCTTTGTTCTTTGTCTGTCTCTCATTCCATCTTCTCCTCTGCTTGTCATGTTTATTCTTGTCTCCTCATGGGCTCCGTTTGTCTTTTTTATCTGTGGCTCTCTATCACTATTACATAAAGCTATGGATTTCAGAAGAGACGCAGAAGACTTTGTCTGTGTGTGTGTGTGTGTCTCTCTCTCAGGACAGCTGTCAGGTGGAGGAGCTGGAGAGATTGAGAAGAGCAGCGCTTGAAGGACAAGGTGGTGCCTCTGATCATAATTTCAGATAAACTTGGCATCCTTAAGATTCCTGGCCTTTTTAAGCACGCTGCTCAGCCTCAACGAGGGGGGCCAATGCATCACCACACACTCATTACGCGCACACACACACACACACACACAGTGGTGCACCCGCTATGTCAGCATTATGTTTGATGTGTGGGGATGATACCTTGCCAATGAGTACCTCAGTGGTACCTTTACAAGTCCAGGACTTGAACTGCCTTGTGGCGTGTTCACAATGGCAAATAATCTTAGTGCTTTAAATGCACAAAGTTGACACAATATTGCGTTCACACAGTACCGTTACTCCAAATTCAGTTTGCAGTTGGTTTTGTAACAGGTAGGGTATTTCCTCTCGTGATCAGAAGGTTGCCGGTTCGAATCCCGGACTGTAAAGGTACCACTAAGGTCAGGTACTCATGAGTAAGGTACTGTCCAATGCTCTGGGTGTTGCCCACCTCAGCTGCCCACTGCGCTTTCACGGATGCGTCAAACGCAGAGGTCACATTTCGTTGTGATGCACTGTGTGCTGTGCTGTGTTCACAATGACAAATAATCACTCATTTTCACTTTCAGAGAAATGGAATAATGTTCCTGCAGGACCACAGTGCGACACAAAACAGACACTGACATATTCTGGGCCTTGACAACACTAAACACGGGACGCCAACTCAACTCAACTCACAAACACTATCATGGTCAGAGACGCTCTGCCCTTCAATTTAACTTAATAAACTAGCTTCCAAACTGAGTTTACATGACGATGAAATACACCGCAGAAATGACTGCGGTAAAGAAACTAGAACAATGAAGGAGAGCCACTCTTTTTCTCATCAACTTTACAGTTATTTTAGATTTACAGCATTTAGCAGACGCTCTTATCCAGAGCGACTTACATTTCCTCATTTCAGGGGCAGTTCTCCTGAGAGCAACTTAGGGTTAAGGGTCTTGCTCAGGGACCCAGTGTTGGTAACGCCAGAGGTCGGATTCGAACCCACTACACTAGGCCACCAACACCCACTTTGTTTATTATGGCTTTGATGGTGAGGTTTAAAATATTGTCTTTCATTTGCAGCTACTAATATTTACTGTACGGTGATGTTTGTCCTCTGTTCTTTGAAAAGATTTCAGAACCGTTTGTGTGTGTGTGTGCGAGCGTGTGTTAAGTGAGTTTCCCCCGTGGTAATTGTCTGACACTTTATTACAACAAAGGTTACATGATGTGTAATGATGTGACGACAAAAACATTGTCAAAGAAATGATAAGGAATTAAACTCAGCAAACATCAAAGAAACTACAGCTATGGTTGTTAGTTATTATCATTATTTTCCCAAATCATAAAATATTTCTTTATGACATGTATAATCAGGCTTAGAACCATCATTAATTTGTCATTAATATTGAAAACACGCAATGCCTTTATATCCTCTGTACCGTAGCGCTGTGTGTGTGTGTGTGTGTGTGTGTTAAGTGAGCATCCCCAAGGAGAGCGCTGGCTCTTAGTCAGAGTGTTTTTACTGCCACATTATGAACATGAACAATCTGTTACAACATACTTTACGTAATGTGTAGCACGTGTAAAACCAGTTACAAAATGTTATAAGTGAGTGATTATTTGTCATTGTGAACACAGCACAGCACACAGTGCTCCACAACGAAATGACGAGTGACCTCTGCATTTAACCCATCCGTGAAGGAGCAGCGGGCAGCTAACAAGCACCGGGGGAGCAGTGCTTGGGGACGGTACCTTGCTCATGAGTGCCTCAGTGGTAAATTAACCGGTCCTGGATTCAAACCTACGACATTCTGATCACACCTGCCGTTACGCCACCAACTGCTTATGTTTAGCTGTGCTAAAACATATCCGTGATTTCTCCAGTCGGCACAATTTTTTAGGACTTGAAGTGAAGCGACACAACAGCGTGTGTGTTAAGTGAATATTCGGGGTGTTTTCACTGACACATTATGGACATGAACAGATTGTTATATAACGCTCAATAAAAGTAATCGTAGAACATTTATCATCTATATCATTACATTTATACTTTATATAATATACAAAATAATAATATCAAATAACTTATGACTACGGCAGAAACACGTTCATTGATTTCTCATTCATTTCATTTATTCAATACTCGAATCACTTAATCCCATCAGGGTCTGTTGGCTGACGGTCCGGAGACTGTCCCAGGACTGTGGGCGTGAGGCGGGCGCCAACACACCGCAGGGCGCACGAAAGTCTTTCTTTATGACTCGTACAGTTAGGCTTTGAAAAATTATTACTTATATTGTATACACAGGTGATGTCTTTGTAGTGAAAAGGAGTGATATTTGTCATCTCAACGCAACACAGCACACAGTGCACCTGAACGAAATGTGACCTCTGCGTTTGACCAATCTGTGAAGGACCAGTGGGCAGCTGACATGAGCAGCACCCGGGGATCAGAGCTTGGGTGGTACCTTGCTCGTGAGTACCTCAGTGGTACCTCTACCGGGCCGGAATTTGAACCAGCAAACTTTCAGACAGCCTGACCATTATGATACCACCTGCCCCGAGGTGTATGTGTGTGTGTGTGCGTGCGTGCGTGCGTGCGTGCGTGCCGGGGTTAAGTGAGCTCCCCCAAGGTGTGTTTTTGTTATCACTTAATGAACATCTTAAGATTCTTTATTTGTCACGTACATAGTTGTACAAGTGCATGATGTAGTGAAACGTAGCCTGAACCATCCTAAAACTGTGCACATCAAAAACAACAGGTTAAGTAAATAAAAAAGTCGTACAATAAACCAAAAACTAAAAAGTAAGAATAAAAAATGTTGAAAAAATTTATATATTTTGATAATAAACACAATTACAGAGAAATTATATCTAGTGTTAAACGTCCAATATTATTCCTGTTAACATAATTAATTAGGTTTGCATAGTTGTTCATATTAAATTTGCATGTCTTCCTATCCTCTTTACTTTGCAAATATTTAAAAACTCTGTGTGTGCGTGTGTGTGTGTGTGTGTGTGTGTGTGTGTGTGTGTGTACCCCCCGGGTAAGCTCTTAGCTCCGAGTCAGTGTTTTTCCAGCACGGCCTCTGCGTGCTCTGGGAGCGCCATAAAGCAGCACGCCGAAAAGCCGGGACGAGATTACTCTCATAACAAAGCACGGACAGTTTGATTAATCTCTGCCCCGAGTACGTTTTCACACTTACTTCGAGTCCTTCTTTCACATTCTAGAACCTAGGTCTCAAGCACAGGCCCTTACACTGCGCTTCACTGGAAGTAAGGGTTCAACCCGAAACCCTGAAAACAACCCCACATCATTATTTCTCATCATTTCTCCCCCAAACGCCACAGTTGGCACACTGCAGTCAGGCAGGTAACGTTCTCGCGGTGTCCTCCAAAACCCAGACTCGCCCATCTGACTTCCAAACAGAGAGGTGTGAGTCGTCACTCCATCCGACGCTTGGCGTTGTACTTGGTGATGTGATGCTTGCTTGCAGCCGCTCGGCCGTGGAAACCCATTCCCTGAACGGCCGGAGAACTTAGCAGTTGTTGCCCCCACTCTGTGACGTTACGTGGTCTTCCACTTTGTGGCTGAAGTTGCTGTTCAACTTCAACTTGCCATTAATACCACTTCCAGGTGACCGAGGAATATCCAGCAGGGGTGACCACTCACCAACCGCCTTAGTGCAAAGATGGCATCGTATCACAGTACCACGCTTGAAGTCACTGACCTCTTCAGAACGACCCTTTTTATATACGAGTGTGTGTGTGTGATTAAAAGCATGTTGACCCTTGTGTGTGTGTGTGTATGTGTGTCTGTGTATGAAGCTGAAGCAGGCAGAGATAAAGGCCTGGATGCTGGAGAGGGAGGTGAGGGAGCTGCATTCGTCGTCCTCGGAGTCCCAGAGGCAGGCTGAGTCTCGGCTGCAGGAGGCCCAGCGTGGACGAGACCAGGCCCTGAGGAGCCTACAGACCCAGCAGGAGAGGAACCGAGGCCTGCAGGACCACCTGGACACACTACGCACCGCGGTGAGGAGTAGCGGTAGAGGGGGGGTGGGGAGTCCAAGGTGGAGGAGAACTGCAGCAGAGCAATGGCTGTGAAAATTAGAAAGAGCAGGGGGAAACAGCCAGCCGTCGTCCAGCGCGTGATAAATGAGGCTGAGTGGAGGACGAGGATGAGGAAGGGGTCAGGAGAGCATAGCCGGTCTTCCTCGCTTCAGCCCAGCGTAGACTCATTAGGGCCAGACTTTCACAGGAAATGAGCTTTTAAAAAAAATAATAAAATAAAAAATCCATCCCCCACCATCTCTTTCTCTCCTCCTTTCATGTGCACTCAGTTAAAATGCATATGAGCCCGGCGCTGTTTAATTAACGTTTTATGCTTCGCTGAAACATTAGAGACTTTCCACACCGTCTCTAGGGAGAACGAACGTGAGTCTTTTTGTTGTTTTCCCATCAGTCCCTGGCTTTCTTTTTTTTCTCTACTTTTCCCGTTTGCTGACAGTCGCAGAACGTTCCGTGATGGCCCTCTCCAAGTGCCTTCTTCTTGTTTTTTCCTCCCCTCCTCCCCCTCCATCACTTTACTCCAGGCTCTAAAAGGAGGATTATTCTGGTTTGTGGTGAAACATCCAAGCCATCAAATCAGTCAGATGCAAGGAGTGAGGCGGAGGATAAATAATTTAGCATCTGGTTTGTGAAGTGAAAACT
>JAVGVS010000013.1:1211406-1297156 GCA_032718565.1 Distichodus sexfasciatus
CAGCAGGAGGTGCCAATACACACACACATACATTACTTCTCTAGAGGAACAATTAGCTGACGGCTGTATCCAGCTTGAGTAGAAATCATTGATACAGGTCAGGAGATCTCGACTTCAGGTCTGGCCAGAGTTTCACATGTAGTCAGCCTCAAAACACCTGCTACATCGCACACACTAATCCTCAAACCCGTTCTCGCTCCAACTGGGACTGTGGGTTCGACAGCAATGTCAGAAAATGTTATGTTACAACGTTACTCCAACAAAAATAGTTGTTAACATTTTGGCTACAGTCTATTAGATGTTCACCATTAATAAAAGGTCAAATTAATTAAATAATTTCATTAACGTTAATCATTGTTTGTTTTTATTACATTATCAGACAGGTCCTCTGTTCATCAGGAGTGTAGGTTTAAATCACATCCACAACTGACATTTTTATCTAACTACTAAATCAAATACACAATTTCTTGACTGCAGCCTTTTTCTTCATTTGACCAAAAATGTAATAGTAGATGTTCAGAAAAACAGTTTAATTAACCTCAGAACTGTTTAAATTGTCATTTTTATTATTTAATATGCTTTAGAAGTTTCTTTCAACACTGGTCTTTAAACTTTCATTTTAGTTTAATTCTAACAATATACAAAATGACATTGATATGTTGATATGCCCTGTATGTGCTGTAGGTGGCCAAAAGAGACGAGACGGTGTTGAGGTTGACCACAGAACTGAACACCACCCAGCAACAGCTGACCATGAGAAAAGATGAGGTGGGAAGTGCTAATAATTCATAATAAAATATGGAAAGTTAGTTAATTAGGAGAAATAATAAAAGCTGTTTATAGGTCTTTCTGATGATTCTAGTTGACATAGCTGTTAAACTGAGCACCTGAATTAATGTTAAGCTCAGGCTAGGAGCGGGCTAACCATAAGAAAAGTAATAGCATAGTTGTTCTTAGTGGAGGCGCCCCCTTGTGGTCAAAATAAGGAACTTCCATTTTTTTGGCAAAAAGTGGGGGAAGAGAGGTTGCAGTTGAGCTGTTGAAACGAAACAAAATCAGTCGATACCTGGGTCTCCTCAATCACCTGGAAATTCAAAAACCATGGACAGTGTCTCTATAACAGGGGGTTTCTATTATGTTTTAGGTATTTGTATTAAATTCATTAAGATACCCCAATCATCTGAAAATGTTTAGAAAAATAAATTTTTTAAAAGTGAATGATTATTTGTCATTGTGAACACAGCACACCTCTGCATTTAACCCATCCGTGAAGGAGCAGTGGGCAGCTAACAAGCGCCCGGGGAGCAGTGCTTGGGGACGGTACCTTGCTCATGAGTACCTCAGTGGTAACTTTACCGACCCTGGATTCGAACATGCGGCCTTCTGATCACGGGGACGAACACCCTACCGTTACGCCACCAACTGTCCCAATAAATTAAAATAATTAAAAATAATAAAGTGCTAGAGCTGCCGCCTCACAGCGAGAGGGTTCTGGGTTCGTCCCCGGGTCGTCCGTAGGCCCGTGCTCTCCCCGTGTTCGCATGGGTTTCCTCCGGGAGCTCTGGTTTCCTCTCACAGGCCAAAAGCATGCACTATAGGTAAATTGGCGACTCTAAATTGGCCCTGTGAAGAAGAAGAAGAAAAAATGCATTCTTTTTAGATCATGTCCAGAACTAAACAGCAAGATTCCAGTTTCTCTTCAGCTTAAGCAACAAAAAGGGGGAAGAAGAAGCAGAAGCTGAAACGAATGAAGAGAACTCGGCAGTCCCAATTAGCAAAACTGTTGGAATCTGGGAGTTGAGATTTATATTCTTTTTAGATGCTTGTCCAGAGTTGCCAGATTCTCTCGACTTTCCGCAGCACACGCTGACCCCTGAGATGGTCTTCTTTTTCTTTTAGCCGTACCCTAGACACGTCGGGACTGTAAAGCTCACCTCTCTTTCATTTCAGAGTTCACTCTCAGCCCTTTTCACCATGAAAGCCCACATGAAAGACACGGCACCGTGCGTCGTATTGACTACTTGGAAAAATCCCGACTCTGTATGTATTTGCACAGCGTTAAAGTTCCGCATCTCTTCAAAAAAAAAAAGTAAAATAAAAAAATACGACCAGGCTTCTGCGGTTTTGCTCCGAGCCTTCTGCAAATGGGGGCGATCAAGGTCACTAGCGAGCTCTGAGGAATAAAAGATGGACGTTGCTTCTATGAAGCCGCCTCCTCCCAGAGTTCCGAGCTCTAACACTAAAACTTTGGTCCCACCTGTCAATTGAAGCGGAGAGCGATGGCTTTTACTTATTCATCTCCAACTGGTCACTCGTTTTCTCCCGTCGTCGCTCCTCGCTGGCCGCCGCCGCCACCGCCACCGCCGCCGCTCTAAATGGGACAGGCCTGTCACTTCAGATGCCGAGCCGAGTTCCTTGAGAGATATTTTATATATAAATAAATACATTTTTTTATTTCTTTTTCCTGTTTTTGTGTGTTGGTAGAGGGGGGGTTGAATGGTGAATAATGCAAAGGAAGCTGCTCCCGCTTTCTGTATTTTTTGTCATTAGCATGCAGCTCCGGTTATCTGCCGCATACTTATGAGTGCCGGTGAAATGTTTGTGATGTTATTTATTTATGTCGCCCTCTCAATTATTCATTTGTTTATTTATTCATGGCAGAACTAACTGCAATTGGAAAATTCATTTTTGCTGAAGGGCACAGCAAGCCCAACCCTCACCACACCTCCCTTCCCCTATCTCTTCGCTTTCCAACCACACACACACACACACACACACAAACACAGCCACAACCACATAGGAGGGGAGGGGGCATCAGGCTTGTTAGTAATTTCTTTATATTACATTTCCAGAGACTCGCAGGGAGATTTCATTTTAATCAGACACGACGGATGAAGTGATAGAGAGAGATGGATACAGAGCGAGAGAAAGAGAGAGAGTGACACGACAGCTTTATCGCTCCTCTTTTAATACCCTTCATACAAACTTTTGCACTGTGAGGGAAAAAATCAACAAAACTTCTTGAGTATTTTGTGTGAAATTCCAAAGAATATATGTGACCCTCCACGGCAAAACCAGTCGCTTGTCGCAAATTTTATTATGTTTTCATGAAAGGGCATAAATCAAGCTTCAAAACGATACCTATATGGAATGAATCGGACGACATATGACTGAGATATCAACATTCAAAGGAGTCGGGTTTCTCCTGTCACGCCAAGTGAGAAACGGAGAAATCTGCCTTTGAAGTTGACTATCGACGTAGCACTCACAGACGCTTGGTGCGGTCGCGGCTATGTTTGCATTTACGGTAGCCTACGCTGCATTCACAGCCACACGGATAGCCTACCTGCGTTAGGTTAACTGAACTCGGGAGACGGAGATGGATTCTGGAGAAATATCTTCACGCTAGTCAACCAGTGGATTTACCGTAAATATTGAAGTAGAGCGGTCAAAACAGAAACTTTTAACATTCTGCTGGAATTGAATTCCTCACCTCAAGAAAGTCACGTTTTTAGGATGGAAAGGGTAAGTTTTTCAGCCAAATTTATTTACAACAGTACAGTATAGACCTTCCAGTGTTTCAAAACACTACAAACAAAAAGTGCAAAATTTTCCCCCACGCAACATAAACGCTTGCTTTTCTCAGAAACCTCCGTTGCGACAAGCGACTGGTTTTGCCGTGGAGGGTCACATATTCAGGCCTCTAATCTGGGCTTTAATTTGGGTTCAGATTAAACATAGCACGATAGCACTTTTTAAATGTCCAATACCAATATTGTAAATTTGGAGATCTGCCGATACGATACAAATCCAATACAGTCTGAGTCTTTTAAACCGAAAATAATGAGTACATGACTGAGATTATTCTGTTATGCTTAAGGAAATACTTGACTTAAATACTGTCTTCTTACTAAAACAAAGTAATAAATATAACTGCAAGCAGTGATTATGGGGAGCATGCAGTTCACGGGGGCCATGCAAGTGTACAGATGTTGAAAAATGACACGTTTCATCTTTTTATCTAGGGTGCTACGGTTCAAAACGTATTAGGCAAAACGCAAAATAGCTTATTATAGCGCCACCAACTGGCAGAGTGGTGCATTTCTTTTTGCCTGAGTAGTGGGAGGGGTACCAGACCTACCTGCCAAATTTCAAAGTTGTAGGTCTTACAGTTTTTTCTCCACAACGCGTTTTAAGGCAGAAAAAAAAAAAAAAATCAGCACGATTCCAGTAGAGTTCCACGCAGTGTTCCACTGCATGGCCCCCTAATTACTCACCCATATGTATATGCTAAATTATTTATTATTAAAATTATTCTTTTAAACACAATTTTGTGACGGTGCCTAACGCTGCAGCGCTAAAACCATCAGGAAACACAGAGCTGGTGTTGTAAAAGAAATGAAACAGTATAATTACGATTTGCTTTTGGTGTTGTAGTGCGTTGCGTTGCTCATTCTGCTCATTGTCATATCAATATGTATGAACCAGCTTTTCCGCAGCGCCACTTTCCATGCATAACCAGCTGTGCGTGCGCGCATTTACAGATCGCCCCCGTGCCTCCGATACCCCAGCCAGCTATTTGAGCTACGAAACGTATCGGTGCCATCTTTAGTTCAGATCTGGAAAAAAAATTAAATAAATAAATCCGCTCGTTCCTGCACGTCCGCAAGATTTTGCCCACAATTATCCGGGCTGGAGTTCTGTTGTAATTTCACACTCGCATGCCCACGTGTGGTAATTAATCCCGTTAAGTGCTGGCGTCTCGGAGCACGTTAAAGGTTCTTTGCCGTGTGTACATGCGCGTGAGATTGGGCGAGACGACACAGTGATAGAATTACGATTAGTTTGATTTAACATTCGTTCTGTTTCTACTCACCAGCTCCCACCAAAAGTCTGCAGGTTTTCCGTGTGTGTGTGTGTGTGACCGGTGTGTGTTCTAGCTAGATATTTGTTTCGAAATTTCTTCATCCCTTTTCCTCCTCTTTATTCCGAACGTCTTACACCTTTGTGTACGTGTGTGTTTATTTGTATAAGCAGCAGATTACTCTTATTTCAAAAAATGAAGACATTTGAAGACAATTCTTTTTTGATTATGACAGTTGGAAGCGTAACGGTCAGGGAGTTGGCCTCGTGATCAGAACGTTGGCGTTTCAAGTCCCGACCTGGTAAAGACACCCACTGAGGTACTCGTGAGCAAGGTACCGTCTCCCAACACTGCTCCACCAGTGCTGCCCATGTCAGCTGCCCACTGCTTATTCACGGATGGGTCAAATGCAGAGGTGGCATTTCATTGTGGTGCACTGTGTGCTGTGCTGTGCTGTGTTCACAATGACAAAGAGTCACTCAAAAAGTGTGCGTTTGTGTTTGTCCACGTTCTCTTAGCTGGCCGGGCAGATGGAGAAGGTGGTGTCTAAAGGAGAGGAAGTCACGACCCTGCAGAAGGAGGTGAAAGCGTTACAGAAGCTGGTGAGCAAGAGAGAGGAGGAACTGGAGGAGGAGAAACTCAAACAGGCTCAGTTGCAGCGTGAGAAACACACACTGCTTACACAGGTAATGAGAGTACACACACACACACCCCCACACCCACACTCCATCTTACGTTACTTTACTTTACATTAATAACCCATCACCTGCTTCTCAGTGCACTGCACGATTACCTGCTGTGTGTGTGTGTTTGTTTGTGTGTGTGGCTGGAGGATATTTAGCTAATGCCGGTGCAAAACACACACACAGCCGCACAAATTCCAATTAGCGCCGTTTTAATTATCAGCTCATGGCTCCGACGCTTCATTTATTTCAGTCTGCTTTATGCATCTTGATTGCTTCGCTATATGTGACCCTCCACGGCAAAACTTGTCGCAACGGAGGTTTCCGAGAAAAACAAGCGTTTATGTTGCGTGGGGTAAAATTTTGGATTTTTTGTTTTTAGTGTTTTGAAACAGTGGAAGGTCTATACTGTACTGTTGTGAATAAATTTCAGTTAACCTAACGCGGGTAGGCAATCCGTGTGGCTGTGAATGCAGCGTAGGCTACCGTAAATACAAACATAGCCACGACCGCACCAAGCGTCTGTGAGTGCTACGTTGATAGTCAACTTCAAGGCAGATTTCTCCGTTTCCCACTTGGCGTGACAGGAGAAACCCGACTCCTTTGAATGTTGATATCTCAGTCATATGTCGTCCGATTTATTCGATATAGGTATGGTTTTGAAGGTTGATTTGTGCCCTTTCATGAAAACATCATAACTCAATTTTGTAAATTCGCGACAAGAGACTGGTTTTGCTGTGGAGGGTCACATATGTGACTTGCACCTACCGCTACAGCTGCAGCCACATACAGTGCCTTCTCTTGATTGTGTTGACTCCGCGTTGACTGTACTCACATTTACATTTACAGTCTTTATTAGACGCTGTTTTCACTCATTATCTCCATGGAGAAACTGGAGGTTATAGGTCTTTCTCTGTGGACAAATGTTTGTAGTTCTGGTAGTAGGATTTGGACCTAAGACCTCTTGGTATGTAGACGAGTGTCCTGCCACTACACCACCACTACTTAAATATTAGTTATATATTATCTAGATGTTAAATAAAACAATAGCAATATATTCTTTTCTCGTGTGAGTATGATGTCGCTGTGCTGCAGGTCTCAGCTGGAGCAGGTGAGTTTGGAGGTCAGCAGCTGCAGGCAGGACAGACTGCAGGCCGAGCAGGAGAGCCGGGAGCTGCGGGAGCAACTGGCAGCCAATAAGGAGGCTCTCACACAGCTGCAGGAGCAGGTATGAAACAAGGAGCCCAAGCTCATTTTTTAATGGCACTGGGAGGTGGACCGTGGCTCTAAACGGCCTAAATTTGTTAGTTAAGGCCGACCTGGGGACAAACCCAGGACCTTCTCGCTGTCAGGCGGCAGTGCTAACCACTGTGCCACGCTGCCGCCCACTCTGTTGATTTTTTGCAATAAAATGTTTAATTGTTCGGTGATCACACCTCAAAAGCTTAGATATTTCAAGTGTTGCATCCCTCTGAAAGGCATTTTTACAATTTTTGACATTTCAGTCAAAAATGATATATATATATTTCAGATATAGGGTGTTACTCATTTTAGGCAGCACCCTGCTTCATATCACAAATACATATCGCCTGAGAATGCTTAAATCCAATAAGCATTCAAGTTTATATAGCTTGGAGTTGGAAATTATGCACAGAAACAGTGAGAAGGTCAAAAAGCTCACTTGCATAGTAATTGTGCACACAGCGTACTGAATGACCTTTTATGGAAAAGTTCTAGAATTTACCTGAAAAACTGTAAGAGCCAACATATTAGTTTTAGGTTACAGAGATCAAGATTAGAGTTTGTGTTTAGTTTTATGTAGTTACGGTAATATGAATGCCAATGGAAGTACCTTCTAGAGATGTAACTGTGTGTGCTTGTGTGTTTATCAGGCTAAAGAGCAGACCGATATAGTCGAGGCTCTGAAAGTTAAGTTGGTGGAGGAACAGACCAGACAGCAGGAGCATCTCAACTGGGCCCAAACCCTGGAAACAGAGAAAGAGCAGCTCAGGACTGACCTGCAAACTGCAAGAGAGCAGGTACACACACACACACACACACACACACTTTCTCTCTGCTTATGTGTGCTGAGGAGGTTGTAATAGCATTGGTCCATTTAGCAAACAGTAACTATATGGTGTTAGGGCTTTTACTCAAAGTAATTTTACGATGTCTTGTAAAGGTAATCAGATGTACTCTGGGGATTAGTGATTTGCTCCAGCAGCAGCGTTTACAGCTTCCCCATCTCCTCAGCTGACACCCAGCCGTTCCAGCATCACTCTCCTCCCAGCGTCCACATGCATTTCCTCCCCCCAATTCAATTAGCTTCCCTCCAATTTTGTGCATCAAAACATAGGAATTATTTCCAAATGGAACGATTTCGCTAAATGCACCCCAGACCTGTAGAGCAATATTTTTTTCTCTTCCCGAACAGATCTGCCGACTGTTCAGCTGTTTGAAAATTAAATCTAAACGTGTTTCCTATCTCTGAAAAGTTTAATAGATGTGATGCAAAAGTTCCTCACTCAATTACAGTTGGAAATTAATCTCCCTAATCCCAGTTTAATATCTGCCGTGCATAAAGAAGTCTATCTCTCATCTGCCCACCCATCGGCTCTAATCTGCCCACGGTGGCCGCCGTCTCCACGCTCGTGTCAGCCTTATCTGGAGCTTTGATGCTGCCACGGTTTACACAAGATGAAGGACGCTGATAGGACGGGTGTGATTGTCAGCTGTCTGTCTAGATATCTGCAAGTGTGCGTCATCTTCACAGATGAATTACTGAAAGGGGAAAATGTAATTTACTACACATGACAGAAATTAAAATGATTTTGTCAAACTAAAAAGTTGCTGGTGGTTAAGATTTGATGTATATGGAACTCCTAGAGTCACTAATCTCAGGCTGAATACATCGTTCTGAGACATGCTGATCGAAAGGTGTGTGCCGAAAAGCTGGAAATCTGTGCAGCAGTGGTAGTTTAACGGTAAGAGAGTTGCACCTGTGTCACAAATCCCAGACCGGGAAAGTTGACTCTAAGGGATGGGTCACTACACGGATCAAACGGGTCAAACACAGAGGTTGCATTTTGTTGTGGTGCATTGTGTGATGTGTTCATGATGACGAATAATCCCTCACTTTCAAATGTAAATAATCAAACTGATACTTAACAAATGCATACTGACATGACCAGACTGATCTCCCAAGTAAATGTGTGTGTTTGGCCTCTGACTTTCCCACGGTTGCCGATTTGGTTCTCTGATTGCTCTGTACTCCGACTAGTATTTTACATTTATGAAATTACGACATGAATTCCATGACGGAGCAGTTGACAGTGCTTGGGGACGGTACCGTGCTCATGGGTACGTCAGTGGCAACTTAAACTTAGAATGTCTTCTATTTGTGCACATTTTGTTTTTTAGAAGTTTTTATTTCAGCTGTTATGTTGTTTTTTATCTTACAATATGTTTGCATGAGCAAGTAACATTTCCAATTGCTGCTCCAAAAAGCTGCCTCCTGCTCCTTTACGGATGGGTCAAATGCGTAGGTCACATTTCATTGAGGTGCTGTGCTGTGTTCACAATGACAAATAATCACACACTTTCACGTAATAAATTGATGACATATGACAATCACTAAAAAAAAACCACTAAAATGAACTTTGAGTGTTGTGCGCTAGCAGGCACTCACTCAATTTCTGTCCTATCAGTTTGAAAAATTGGTGTGTAAAGTGCTGCACGGGACAGTGCGTGTGTTATGTGCGTTATTCTAGGTTGTGGTGATTTTGTCGTCAGTTCAAATACAGAATGAGTCCGAGCCTATGACTGGTGATGTGTGTAGGTTGCAATACTATGATTTCGAAATGTGGTCCCACAGAAATATAAACTGTTTGTTTTGTGTTTGTGCAGCTGAGTGGACAGGAGAGGCTGATGAACACACTACAGGAGCATGTGTCCGAGCTGGAGAGCGCCACCTTCAGGCTGCAGGAGGAGGTGTCCAGTAGCCAGGCCCAGCTGCAGCAGCGCAGGACGGAGCTGCAGAGCAGAGACACTCACGTCGAGAGACTTAGCCAAGAGGTACACAAGTATAAAGGGGCAGAAAATCTCAATTCCAGTAAATGTCACCCCACTTTTGAAAGATAAAAAAGGCAGACAGGGCCGGGGATATAAAGATAAGGCAGGAGTCTGAATATAATGCCTGATGAGGAGAAAGTTGTGCAGCGTCTTAACATACTTCATGTTAAAATGAGAAACTTACAGAGAACATGCTCCCGTCATATCTGATGATGGCTCCCAGCTATTTATTTATAATACTGAGGTATAATAGCTCAAATAAGGGCGGAAATCACGCGTTTGGCTTAAAAGCTCTGTCCAGAGTGTTTCATGTTCCCTCTAAAAATTCTGCAAAGCAAAGCCAATTTTAAAAATTTGATCAACCATTTCCTGAATCTTGGGAGTTTTGTTTGGTTTTTCTATGTAGTCATCTATTGTGTACTCATAAAGCAAGCCTATTTCATTTTAAAAACAAATCGTTTATCTTTTTGTAAATCATATGCTGTATGTTGATTGCTGATCTTAGTGAGATCTACGGTTTAAAATGGGATTAGGATTAAGATTAATCTTTATTATTAGATAGAGGTGGTTTGGTTAGGTAAAAATGAAACATCAAATAACCTTTGTTTGTGTGTGTGTGTAGCTGGCCGAACGTGGCCGTGAAGCAGCATCTGTCCAGGAGCGTGTGTTACAGCAGACGGAGAAGAGGAGAGAGCTGGAGGAGAACGTCGCCCAGCTGACCACCCAGCTGAAGAAACTAGAGAACGAGAACAAACTGGCTCAGAATGAGGTGAGACCAGTTACCACACACATTCATAGACACACACACACACACACACACACCCCCACAGGCATGAATTAACCCCACTGTGTGTAGTAGCACCAGTGCTGTCCGTCAGACGCCGAAAACTTTCCGAATGCATAATGACGCGATCTGCTTTTCCCAAATAAATGTGTGTATGGCCTCGGGGCTTCCCTCAGTTGCTCATTTACTTCATTGTCGGCTCGATGGTGTGTGAGAGGTGGAATACTGTCGTTCTTCTTGTCTCTCTCACATTCATAGACGTGTTGTACACTTGCAGGTACACTCTCGTTATCCCTTTAATTGCTCAGCTAGTTTTGCGGTCAGCAAACTTCGGTCTGAAAATTGCAGCACCCCCATATGCCTTCAACCAGTACATTCTGATTATTCCTGTGTGTCGTGTGGCAGTTGTCTGTTTTCACTTCTCTCTTTTAAAAATAATTGCTCTTTCTGCAGCAGTACCCCAGCAAAGGCCTGTAATGATTCCTGCACTTGGTGGAGAATGCTGCATGTAGAGGGAGCTGAGCCTCCAGTAGAGGAGAGGAGGGGGTTTTGTGTGTGTGTGTGTGTGTGTGTGTCTTCACCGTGATTGCATTGTACCTTCATTTCGGACTGTGTCAGGTTTATATCGTCTGTATTTTTTATCTGTGAAGGAAATATATTGTGATCATTGGTATGCATGCATGGGACTCGTGTGCTTTTGTCTGCTGCGCTCTCATAGCCTCCTCGTCACACACACACACACCGCTTTAATTGCCTTTTTTTCATTACCTTTATTGGCTCTCCTCTGCATCGCATGTGCTCAAGGCCTGTGTAAAGGTCATTGTGTTGATGTGAGACATTCTCTATGCTCTCCCACGCTCTCTTTCACACTCCGGCAAACGCGGCTAGCAACGAGTCCTCTGCGCAAAGAATGATCTCTTTCTTTTCATTTAGTTCACTGCCGACTCACACGCAGGTGTCATAAAGTCATCGTTTACGAGCGCTCGGGAGATGCTGGAAAGAGAATTTCATAGTATTGAATTTTCCCTTGTAACAGTACTCCAAATAATATGCATATGGAAGGCCTGAATGTGGCGTATTTAAACAAATATTGTTTTTCAAATGTGACAGCAGCGACTTGTGTAATAATGCTCAACCACACAAACATATTTGCTATTGTGATATTAACAGCATCATTCTGTGTCAATCATAAGTTTCATCACAATACGATATTATATGGATTTAATGCACAGCGAGTTGATGTCTGCCAGTATCACAAACTTCGTTCAACTCGGTTCAATTCAGGAGCCGCTGATCGATTTATCATAATTAAAGATGGGTCCGATCCGATCCGATACAGCTGGTTTATTGTCATTTCTACATATTGATATAATAATGTGCAGAACAAGCGACGCAACACAGTACAACCCCAAAAGCAAATCACACTATTATACTGTTTAATTTCCTTGACAACACCAGCTTCTGTTCGCAAAATCTGTGTTCCTGATCATTTTAGCGTGCATTTTGAGGGAGCGTCTCAAAATTACAGAACTGTATTAAAACCAGTCATTTTTGAGATAATTATTTTATTGACAAATAATTTAGCATATTCAAGGTTATTTTAAATCTTAAATCTTAATATGCTAAATTCATTTCCAAACTGCTGAATCCCAATCAGGGTCGCGGGGGGACCGGAGCCTATCCCGGGAACTTACGGGCGCATGGTGGGAACTAAGCCTGGGCAGGCGCCAACACACCGCAGGGCACATACACTCACACAATCACACGTTATTTATTAATATTCTTTAAACACAAAATTGTTCGGTTAAACACAGTTCTGTAATTTTGAGACGCTTCCTAAAGCTGTGGCGCTAAAACGATAAGGAAATTAAACTGTATCATTTATAATGTATAATTTGATTTGCTTTTGGGCTTGTAGTGTGGTGTGTTGCTTAGGGACCATCACTAAATTACAGAACTGTGCGTAAATGAATAATTTGTGAGATATTATTTTAATAATAAATAATTAAGCATATACTCATGTTTTTTTTTTAAAGCATTATTTTCTGTTTTCTGTTTAGGAAAAGGCTCAGAGGCTGTATTGGATCTGTATCGATATCCAAATTTACAGTATTGGTATCGGTATCAGTCATAAAAAAAGTGGTATCATGCCATCTTTAATGATATCATGATTTAACACAGTCACTTCCATTCATATTCGATCACAAAAATCACTAAAATATCACTCAGTGTGAAAGTGTCATTGTGAACACACCACGGCCCACACAGTGCACCACAACCAAATGTGACCTCTGCATTTGACCCGTACGTGAAGGAGCAGTGGGCAGCTGACAGGGACAGCAGTGCCTGGGGACAGTACCTTGCTCATGAGTACCTCAGTGGTAACTTTACTGGTCCAGGATTCGAACCGGCGGCACAGGGTGAACGCTCTAACCGTTATGCTACCATCTGCAATTTTGGATCCGTGCTGTGGGCTGATTATTGAATCCATGTATCAGTGTAGATCGATTGATTGTTACACCCCCAGTGGCTATATTTAATTTTCATTGTATTATTGATTAATGAAGACTTTCCATAGCCTTAGTTTAAAAATGTCTCATCTTCTTCCAGTGTAGGACGTTTGAGGGGCACGTGGCTGAACTGAATGCCCAGCTGACCCGCTCTCAGCTCTGGGGTCAGCAGCAGCTCTCTGCCCTGCAGTCCAGAGAGGAGGAGCTGGTGGTGCTGAAGCTGGACCTGGCCTCCCTCAGAGAAAATTACCACTCCAAAGTCGCTCAGGTCAGAACCACCTCCAGCACATACGCCAACTTGCGACCGCCACGGTACCTTCGCTCAAATTGCATGGTGCGTAGCCTCAATTTTCCAAAGCCCTCCCCCACCGCACCTCACATGTCGTCTTTGCCACCTTCTCTACCCACAGGTCAAGGCCTTACACACACAAATGGACTCGCTAGAGGAGAGGTACAGGGCTGCCGTCGACGAGGTGGACGTACTGAGACAGGCTTTGGGGGACGCTCGGTGTGACAGCTCACGTCTGCACCGGGAGAGCGAGTTGGTGGTGACCAACGTGAACCAGTGGGTGAAGGAACAAAAGTACGGAACAAGGGGAGAATCTCGGCTCTGAGTCCTACAGCATGAGCTGTAATCTGTTTAAATTTCATATCACGACATCAAACCGTCACTGTCCCTTCGTTCTTCTGGGATTGTCTAGCCCAGTTTTTCTGCAGGGTCCACCTTTTGTAGATACGAGTATTTTTGAGTTCTCACCAGACTGCCACATAGGTACATGTCTTTGCTTCTAAACTCCGCAGGAATTTACTTTAGATGTTGTAAATCATGCAAAACTGCAACTTCTTATAGAACAAAGCTAAATAAATAGTGACAAATCTTCTTTACATTGGATTTATCATAAGTGCCACGCATCGTACAACTTAATTTTTTAGTGTAACAGCTTTTAATCCAAATTCATTTTCAGTGTCATTCCTTTTCCTTGCAGCACAGCCCACTTTGGGAGCCGTAGATGTAGCTTGAAGCAGTTGCCCATCTTTCTTTTTATGTTTTGTTGCTTTTTGCAATTTCAACCATTCTGCTATTCCGTCGCCAAAGACGAGTGCCGCTTCTTGCTTTCAGAGGCGCCGTCTGTCTCGTCTTTTTGTGGTCCTGCGCGCAAAACTGCTTTCCTCTCTAACAACGTTTCAAAGTTTCTCTTTCTGTGTTTACTCCACCAGGCAGACTAATGAGAAGCTTGGACTTAAAATCAAAGACCAGAGCAAGAAAATTATCCACCTCACTGCTGAAAAAGAGTAAGAACTGGGAGAGTTTTAATTAGACGGGCACTCACTGGCCACTTTGTTATTAGAAAAACCACCCTTGCTGGTGTAGTTACACTTTATACTTCATCTCTTGTCATGTGTATTCTTGTGCTAGTCGTCCTCTAACTCTGTGGACTGCAGAACTTCTGTTGGTCGTGTATTTTACGTGAGAAAGACATATGTCAACCTAGCAGTTGATGTGTGCGAAAGCCCCATCAACACTTGTACCAGCACGGCACAAACTGCTGTGTCAGAATGAACAAATCCCAAAATAATGGCATGTCATTGTGGCTCCTGTGGTTAGAAAATGACAGTTGATGGAGGACGTAATTGTGGCTAACAGATGGGTTACAGTCTGTAGTTTACTTATGCAATGCAGTCTGTAGAACCTCAGAGTGAGACTGCTTCAGGTTAGAAGGTGTGTACAGCATGAGTGAGTATGTAGTGTGTAAGCGTATGTGCATATTGAGTGGGTAACGCTTCTGTAACAGTTCCCATGTCCCAGGGGCAAGCTGTATGTTTTGTTCAACCGAATCATGGGTTCGTAGAACCATTACACCCCTAATACTTACTTGTATATGCACGTACGCTTGTGTGTGTGTGTGTGTGTGTGTGTATGTATGTGTGTGTGTGTGCATGCATGGACGAGTGTGAGAGTTTTAAAGAGCAGCAGTATCAAATAGAAACCTCTCGTTGCAGCCACCTGCAGGAGAGTGTGGAGAGGCTGCAGGCGGAGCTGCGGAGGCTGAAGACCGAGCTGGAGGAGAGCAGGACGGAGGCAGAGAGACACAAGGTGGACCTACGTCAGGCTCCGAGCCACCTGCTCCACCCAGTGGCCAAATGCATGCCTACAGTTTACATTCTGACAGCAGCATGCCCAGGTTTGCGAGTTGCTGACGAGTTGGGTCTGTTGCAGGCTTTTCAAGCACGGAACGTGAGTGAGCAGCGCAGTGCCCCGACTCAAACGCACAACCATCATCATGCTGCATCGTGAGTACTCAAGGCAACCTGGCTCATTCTGAATTTTGGATGCGATTCAACTGGTTTTAGCAGCTTGAAAAATACAGGTCAAGGACGTCTTTCAGGGCAGTCAAGGTCAGGCATGGACATGTTAGTGGTGCTGTGGATTATTAATGGATCTTTTCCACACTGGCCGTTATTTATTCCAGCAGGGAGACAGCATTCAAACAGATTTTTCTCTAGCATATTAAAGCTGTTTATTTATTGAGTTTAAGTCAAAATGGCGTGTGATAAAGTAGTATCAGGGCTGTTGAATATGCAAGGAGCAAGCCGAAATATGAAGCAGTTAATCATGACGGGCAAAAAGGTTTGTTGCAATGTGTCTCACACTAAAGCCCTTTGTTTAAAACTCACTTAAGGGCATTTTTCACCTTGTAAAGTTTAGACGTACAAGTAAATACCACACATTTTGAGCATTTCGAAGGTCACACCTAAATCTGCTAACAGCCAAGCCAAGTTACTGTACTTTAGAAGGAAGAGCTGTACTTCTCTCTCTCTCTCTCTCTCTCTTTCTGCCTGACCTATCCATATTTAATCATCCTGATGGGTAATGAGAACAGATTGGAATGATATCTATGAGCTGTTCGAAAAAACCCACAGTTAGAGTGTTTCACTGTGGCTATTAGCCGCCTCCTTCCGTACCATCTGTCCTCTTCCCGTGACAATCGGGCACGGGCTTCCGTAATAGGATGTGATATGAAGTGTACGAAAATCGAAAAAGGGGGAAGTTTTGGGTGAACTTTTGGCACGGAGGAGGCAGACTGTTAGCCTCAATTAGCCTGGCCGCGGTGTCAGTCCCCATGAAGGCTCTCCTCCTCTAAGTGTGTTCTTATTGGCCAGCGCTGGGTGCTGTGACTGCTGCCATCACCTTCCGACTCGTCTCGGCACGCTCCTGTCCTCACATGCCAGCCTGCTGCTTCTCTACCTGCTTCACATCGTGCAGTATTAGCAGTGTGTGTGTCAGTGCTGAAGTGTCTGACCTGTATTTCAGTAAGTTCTACTGCTAGTAGAGTTTGGGGTACAGAGGAGTTAACGGTTGAACTGAGACCGTAATTGCTCCTGAGGCCATGGGTTGGTTCAGTAATCACCTAGGGAGAGAGAGGGAGGGCGGGATGGGTTGTATGTACTGTATGTCAGGGCTGTAAGAAATTGGAGAGGAAAACTGTCACAGTCACATTTTGTGATATGAGGAAAAAGATTAAAAATTTCACCCGATGCCTTAAATAATGCCTTTGACAAAAGTAAGTCCAGATTTGTTTTCCACCTTTTAACTTCATCCAAAAGTTGCTTCATTTCCTACGTGGGTTCAGAGCAAATATTGGTGACATTTTTGGCGGAAAAACATGGCACCAGTTCCAAATTTAAACAAAAAAACAAAAAGCACGAGAAATACGAGAAAAAGATGGAAAATTTCACCAAATAGCCTATACCAGAACCTGGGCAGGGGCCAACTCTCACTCACACAATCACACTAACATTCATACCATATGGGGCCAATTTAGAGTGACCAATGAACCTAAGCTGTGGGAGGAAACCAAAGCCTCCAGAGAAAACCCACGCAAACACAGGGGCGAGCACACAATCTCCACACACAAAGACCCCATGACCTACCCAGGAATCCACCCCAGGACCTAATTGTTGTGGATCGAAGACGCAGACTACCGTGCCAGTAGTAATAATGATTCAAAATAAAATTACAAACTATTTATTTTTAAAAGATGAACATTCTCTAAACTCTAAATGTAACTTTATCACAAACCATTCGTTTAATTTTGAGCCTAGGCACTTGCTTTCAGCTCACCGAGGGACAGTTGGTAGTGTATCGTTTATGGCGTTCGGCTTGTGATCGGAAGGTCACTGGTTCGAATCCCGGACCGGTAAAGATACCACTGAGGTATTCATAAGCAAGCTACCCTCCCCAAGCACTTCTCCCTGGGCACTGATAGTGGTGCCCACTGCTCCTTCACGGATGGGTCAAATGCAGAGGTCACATTTGCTTGTGGTGCACTGTGTGCTGTGCTGTGGTGTGTTCATAATGACAAATGCACGCTCACTCACCAAATACAAAAGGCTGTGACTCTTCTAAAGTGATTTTTGAGGGGTACATTAGGTAGTCTACTGCACTTACACACTCAACATGAACCCATTGTACTGATTGATTACATTTCTGTTGGTCCAAACTCAGTGAGTCAGTGATCAGTTGTTATATCAGTTGTTATTTTGGAGCTCTCCTGTAGATTAAGCGTAGAAAATAAAAAGTGACTAAGTTTTCCTTTTGTGTCAAAGGCAGTAGTCATTTGTGTCTGATCAAATTTGCCTTAACTTGACATTGCACGTCCGCAGTGACGATGTCTGAAACGCTATATTGTGTGGTTCTAATATCTATGTGTGTATTTGTTGCAGAAAGAGACCAGAAAGCCAGGCCCCACTGGGAAGGAAAAGCACAAACCCACTCAGATGCGATGTAACTAAATGAAGCTTAGCTAATGTTCCAGGACACGCCGCAAGCCTGCCAGATAAGAGCAGATCTAAGCACAAAACAGCTAGATAAGGACGCGAGCAGGCTGGATTGGACAGCGAGGAGGAAATAAGATCAAGAACTCTCATATCGTTTTGGATTTTAGATATTTGACACCCAGGCCTCTGGCGCAGGTTGTGGCGTGATCGTTTTCTGTAGACCTCCTCATCTGTATCGAGTGTTGCCACCTGACAATGCATCAGATAGCCTAAGTAGCAAGTCCTTTATGAGCTGTGTTTGGTGTGTTTACGTTTATGGTGTTTTGACTGATGCTGTAAACCAGAGGGACGTATATAGGTGCACCATTTACCTCTTCTCCACCGCACAGGTGTCGTAACAGCAATGTTGGAACACATCTTGTGTTTTCAGTTACCGCGGTAAACTTTGAGGATATATTTAAATGTCCGAAGGCAACTTGTTCTACGTCTTTTCACAGTTGAAAGAGATCAACGGTTACTTTTTTTTGCTTCGTTGTTCGGTTAAATCTAGCAACTTTGAGTTCTTTCTTTGGGAGCTTTCCCATTTCTGTTGAATTTCCTGCGATGATCAGATCGCTGAAAGAGCAGTATTTTCGTCAGCAGCTCACACAACTCCAGATTCGCTGGCCACCATTCTTTTATCGAAGTTGCATTGATTATTACTCTCGCCATCAGTGTTGGTGGTTCAGACCAGTAAGCTTTGGGTGCTGGTTCGGAGCTGATAGTGGTAGCTCTGGTTCCAAACTGGTATCTGACACCCGAACGGCATCAGCGCCAGGGCAGTGGTAAAGAGGTAGAAGAGATCCTTCTTCCTGCAGTAAAGCTAGTCTTAAATAGTCAATCTGCTATTCACCAAGTTGCTTCAGACCGAGTTACTTTTCAGACCCTGTCAGAGTACAAATCATTATCTGTACAGTGGAGAACACATTTAAAAGCTTCTAGCTTGGTACCCAAAAATACACTAATGGCAGGAGAGACATTTTAACCAAAAAAGCAGAGTAACGGAACTGCTAAGTGCAGTTAGTCCCTTAGGAGCTCCTTGAAGAGGTTGGGTCTTCAGACATTTAAAGACACAAAGAGACTCAGCAGTTCTGAGGGGAAATTTATTCCATAATTGAGATGTTTGTTGCACGTCAGGTTTGTGACCCTTAGTGGACCTTAGTTTCACCTCCAGGTTCTAACTTGTAACCCAGTGTGCTCCAGCCCTGACTATCTGACCAATATGTCATGTTCCTCCTCATGTACATAGCAAGAGAGAGGAGTTTGAGAAGTTTTAGGCGCCCCATCACTAAGTGTGTATGGCTGTAGATTATAGTAAATGAAGGACGTTATCAACAGTATCGAGTAATAATATGTGTAGCGCCTCCACCCAAAATGGATTTGCCTGACAGTGTGTCCCGAAGTCGAAAGCGTCGAGCCCCACACCGCTTTATGATTCCTCTTAAGCACGGGATGTTTTTTCACTGTTTTCTTCAAGCCGTGGGCACTTTTTCCCTAATGCGTGCGTTTTTAAAGAGAAAATAAAAGAACATTGCTTTCAGAAGACACGCACCTCCCCCCCAAAAAAGCCCATCGCTATTAATTTGCACTTTACCCCGTCCGTTCCTCTCGCCGCAGCGTCCCCCGACCGTTAGAAAGCCTGCAATGTTTATTTGGATGTCTGGGAATGAAATATTCATATTGTACGCTTTTCCGAGCAGAAGATACCCAGATGCGGCGTAAATGGTACTCGGGATTAGATTTTCACAGCAGATTGCTGTTATTAAAGGGTTGGGTTAGAGTCGGGGGTGGGTGGGGGCAGGAGTGGAGAAGAGTGAGAGAGAGAGAGACAGATGCTGCAGCCATCTTCCTGGGAGGCAATCTTACTTCTTTTCACGCCAGGCCGGAGCGGCCACGCGGCCTCTTAATGCGCTGAGGCGAAAGTGCTTTGGTCCGCAACCTTTCACGCCTTCACCTCCTTTTATGGGATTGAATTGTGGCTCATCAGGGGCCATCTGACCACCACTGTACCTGCAGCGTCCTCTACAGTGGCGTGCATTTGAGCACAAAAGAGAAAACATGCTGCAAAACCGCAACGCATGTTGTATAAGTTCATAACGCACGAGCAAACAGTGCTATGTAGTGTAACATGCGGTGTGCTTTCTGATCCACCACACTTCTCCCTTTCCTGGTGGATCACCGTACTTTTTCTGCCCCCGACCTCCTCCCACAACGGAATACGTAATTTCATCGGCGCTTCCCACTTTGCTCTGGCTTGATCTTTTTGTCTTTGCAACTTCCAAAGACCTACTTTATTCACGGCAGGATAAATGCTTGACCCGGAGTGCTGTGGAGTCTCTCGACTCTCCCTCTTTCTCTCCCTCCCTCTTTTTTTTTTTTTCTTTTTACCCCCACCCTCCCTCCCTCCCTCCCTCTCCGGGACCGCGTGGAGCTCGTTAGCGCCGGCGGCCCCCGCGCAAATGTGACCCCGCCTAATTGCGCCGCACGCTCGTTTGCTCGCGCCACGTGATGCGTCGGCCGCATATTTATTCTCCTCAGGGCTCCGGGCGCACATTAAAATGATTGACTCGTTTCATTCGGGGCACATTTATCGAGCTTCATTTGATAAGCTCGCTTCCCCGGGTGTCGGCCGCCGCCTTATTCTCCTGCTCAAAAGTTCTAATGTGCGCCGCTGCGGATTGTTATTCATACTTCTGATCCTCTCTCCCCGGCTAATTATATGTGTGAATAATTTTGCATGCGCCGACCTGTTTATCCCGCCGGAATTAACGGCACAAAAGGGCACGCATTAGCCAGTCCACACGAGTAGACGTCGAGCCAATTGTGTATGCTAAGTCGCCTGATAGGACGACAAGTTCGGAAAACAAGGGACTGTGACGATTCCTGAATTGGGTTTTTTCCTCCCTCCTCCCTGCTTTTTTTAAATGAGGAGAGATTTATATGCGAACAGCGACCTTCCGCTCTAAAAGCAATGGCGCTTAGTTTGTTAATAAGGTGGATTTTCTTCCCTGGGAGAGAAAGTTCTGAGGAGACCTACTTTCAGAGAGAGCTCATTAGACCCGAGGAAGCCGGCGTGGATCTCCACACTGACCTTTGGCCTTTTTCACTTGCGACCAGCTAGTGATGCCACCCGGCCTGCGCCCGGAGACGGGGCTAAGAAGATCAGGGAAAGGAAAAGCAAGTGTGGTAGGAATGATGAAAACTCAGCTAATGGTGACGTGGGTGTAATGGCAGATACCGTACAGGCTTCAAGAGAAAGACGAAGAGTCACATACATAAGCAAAGCATTAAACCCTGAGTAAAGAATCGAAACCTGGTACCCATCATTACTCAGTTTTTACTTGTAGCTGCAGAGTGAAAGAGGCTTTCTCAGCACAGAGACATGCACATAAACCCTTTTCTCCAAAAAGTACCAATAAGAATACCTTCGAAGTACCAGAACTATACTGATAAGCAGTGCTGCTAAGAGACAAAGTACCAATAAAATCTTGGGCTTCACTATTCTGGTAGCAAAATGATGAAGTGAAAATGAGTGATTATTTGTCATTGTGAACACACCACAGCACAGCACGCCTCGTGCACCACAACCAAATCTGACCTCAGCATTCCTTCACCGTCCGTGAAGGAGCAGTGACCAGTGACCGGAGAGCAGTGCTTGAGAACCAGTACTTGTTCATTAGTACCTCAGTGGTAGCTTTACAGATCAGGGTCTTGAACTGGCGACCTTCCGATCACAGAACGAATGCCTTAACCGTTACACTACCAACTGTCCTGAATGAACTGATTGATTAAAAGAGTGGACAAACCCTGATATCTTTCTCTCTCTCTTTCCTGGAGCTTCTGCACAAGTGTTGATGACAGATTTGATGTCCAGCCCCTTCCTCGATTTTCATTGGCTAGCAAGAGACAAGTGACATTGACGAGCGCAGCGCTGTTTTAAAAGTTGAATGGATTTCAACTTGAAGCGCTCTGAGCGCTGTGACAAAAAACGCCTCCACCAGTGTTTTTTTTTTCTGCAGAAGGCGCTTAGTGCTCTGAACACAAGCTCCTAGGATTAAAAAAATGTGTTTGGTGAAGTGCTGCCCCTGTGCAGTGCTGCTAAAAGTAAGAGTACCATTAAGAGTACCATCTAGGTTTTGTGATATACAGTAGTTATGATATAGTTTAGTACTTGAGAAGGCCTTAGCATTTAGTCCTGTTTACGTGTCTAAAATGTTCAGATCTGTAGCATCACGTCCCGTTTGATCTCCTGAGTCTCTTTTATTTTGGCCATAATGCTTCTGAATCATTTCCTGATTTTAGCTGTTGGAACAAACAGTTACTGGAGTAAAATTTTTAGTTTGTGTTCTGCATCTCCTGGTGTAAATGTCCTGCAGAGGGTGTAGAACTGGAGCCCTTTACATTCCTAAACACAGCTGTTCCCAAGCCACAATGTGACGTCTTTAAGACATTTTGCATTGCACCAGAATATGACGCCTTTAGGATCACTGAAGACACACCAAACTTCCCCAACTGTCAGTAGCCTTGGGCTTTAGTCAGGAACGAGCGACCAAAGCATTTCAGGTAGACGTTGAAGAATATGCATGTTTGTACTCTAATTCAACTCTAATGTTACTGCATGTCTCAGATCGGGCCTGGCATCCAGAGGAGCCTCCAGTCACCGAAGAGGAGACAACTCGAGCAGAACAAAACCTCCAAACGCCAGCTTGGACCTCAACTAACCCCGCATGTGACAAGTGACGTCTGGACTCGCTGCTGACGAGGCACTTTTGCTGAGTTACTTTGGAAGCACCCACTTTTAAATTGCCACAGGGCTCGTAGGGCTCTCTGTCGCTTCAGGGGTGACAATCTCAGGGATTCCACTCTTGACTGCTGGAACTCATCTGAAATGTTGAATCTCTTGAAAGACCAAAGTTTGTGTTTTATGAATTTGTTTTATTATATTTTAAATAGTTTGTACATTTTTAAATAATGTTTGGACTTGAATACTTAGTACCTTTTGTCTGACACATGAATGACATTTTTTGTTTACATATTTTTCTTATTTGACTGTGAATGTTAAAGATCCCTTATTATACATTTCCTCAACAAGTTAAAATAGGTCTGTGAGCTCCACTAAACAGGTCTCTGAAGTATTTTGCTGAAAATACCTCTCAGATTAGGCCGTTTCGCCTGCCTTTTACCCCTCTATCTCAGTCCCTTTCTGAACAGGCTGTTTCACTGTATTCCTAAATGCAAATGAGCTGCTGCTGCCCACGGCCCACTCCGGAACTGGGGTGTAAACAGCACCGCGAGAGTTTACCTCATGTGAAAATAATCGACATGGCTGCTGCTAACAGACCATCCATACAGATGTACATGTTCAACACAACACAACTTCATTACGATTCCTACGCTAGCGCTTGCGAGGAAACATGGCGGATCAGGAAGCACTAGCAGTTCTTCCTTGTGGGCGGAGCTTCTCAGGTAGGGAGGTGGAGTTATTCAAATGTCCCCTACTGTGACGTAGAAGTCAGGGAGAAATCTAAAAAGCTCATTTAAGCGCACGATTTCTGCCATTCGTAAATTATTACTAACACAATTGACCATTTTATCAAACTTAGAGTGTGTGCAGAGGAAATACAGACCCAAACAGATGTCAAAAGAACAGAAAGAGTGAATAATTTTATAATATGGGGCCTTTATGTTATTGCTGCTGGATTTCTGGATAGTCTTTGTGATTGTACATTAGGATATTTAATGTAGAGATGTCATATTTGAACAATATACTTGAAATAATTGTGTGAATTTTTTATTCAAGAAGCATCACCTTCCCTGTCATATTGATGACCGACTCGATTTTCATGTGTGTTTAATAAACCCACACTAATGATAATTGATATACTTTTTCAGCATCACATTGAAACGATATGCTAATCCTGCCCTATCTGCAGTGTCTGGAGTGTGTGTGTGTTGGTCTGAGTGTGTAGAGCATCTCTTACCTTCCAGGCACTGAACCAGAGCCCCACTGCTTGATCTCTGCAAACCTCGAAGCCTTAATCTCAGCCTTCCAGGGTGAGGAGACCATCTCTTTCTGCTCTGGCAAAATCAATAGGTAACATTCTCCCTAGCACAGCAGTCAATACACAACACTTAAGGTGTCTGTGAAAACTAAAGAAAACCAATAATTGTTATTAATGCCCCGAATTTCCCCAAGCACAGCTTTTAAGGGTGATTCTCCTGTAACTGCTGTTTCTCTACGCTGGTTGCGTCTTGGAACTGCGCTTAATTTCTAATAATATGCGAAGAGGCACGTTATGTGGATGAGTGAGGTAATTAAACCTTGCTGTTGCATACCAGAATAACGCGCATGCCGTGGGGCGTATTGAAGTCATTTGTTCAGTTTTAAATGAGAAAGCTTCGCGGTGAGACCTTGGACGTCTGACCTTTTTAAAATGAGCTATATATTTTTGTAAAGAGCGTTCGTAGTTTGCTACCAGACGAACTGCTTGTTATGTAGTTATCTTATGAAAATAATGACCAGTTATGTCTGGAAGGCTGAAGATTACTTAATGAGAAGAGAGCTGGGCTGCTGGATCTCATGCTGTCTGCTCTGACCTGCCCTGAGTTAGATGTAGTAGCACAACAGTTTTGTTGGCCATTAGGTCTAAAGGTGTGAATGGTGTGTTGAACGTTATGGGGTTTAAGAGGAAAATGCTGTTTTTCAGATATACACCGGAACAACAGCAGCAACAACATCTATCCGGCAAGATGCACTTCTCCAAATGGGAATGTGACTGATTTAGAAGACAAGATCGTGCTGGTATGTCCAGGCACATTGCAGAATTAGTGATTATTGTTTGTCATTGTGAACACAGCACAGCACACAGTGCACCACAATCAAATGTGACCTCTGCATTCGACCCATCCATGAAGGAGCAGTGGGCAGCTTTTTGGCAGCACCTGTTGAGCAGTGCTTGGGGACGGTACCTTGCTCACGAGTATTTCCAGTAATACCTTTACCGGTCTGGGACTTGAACCAACTCCCTAACCGCTGCGCTACGAACCACCCCATTGGCAGACTTAGTGGGGGGGAAATTTTGGCCACAATTTCTGATTAATTGCACTTCAATATGACAGTCGTCAGTTATATAATAGTTAAGGATTTCTTGGTTTCGACCAGTTTGGTAACTCATGTCCCATTTTTGGTGGTAAATCGAACCTTGAAACAGAAAGAGCAGGCCTTAAACTTAGTGTTAAAAGAGCAACTTTTGAAATGTGGTGGTTCTATAACCGGGTGATCTTGTGTCTGCAGAAGGAGCCGATGGAATGGACGCCTGCATTGTTCTCGACAATTCCATTCCAAAGTTGTGGCCTGCAGGGACAGAAGTGTGTGTGTGTGTGTGTGTAGGAGAGAATTCAGTGCCGTCTTCACCAGCCAGCAGTTGGGCCTTGGACACAGCTGTGGAAATAATTGGCTCCCACAAGGCTGTTCATTACAGGGAGTGAAGCAGGAGAAATGCAGGTGTGTAGACGGACTGGAACACTCTTCTCTACCACTCGTTGCCTTTATGCGAGTCGTTACAGGGCTAATGTTTGTGAACGTTGCGTTTACACTGACAGTGTGTTGTGCTGAAGGGTTTTCAAACCTTGACTTCAGAGATGGCACAGGTGTGAATGAAGGCTGAGCTCTGGTCTGGAAATATGACGACTTTGTTAGTGGCGCTGGTTCAAGCAGAACAGCAAGTCCAGTCTTAACAGTTTTCGCCCCAATTTAGCTGCCGTTTGCGCTAAGCAGCGAGTATAACTAGTCTCAGTGTGATTTAACGCTTTTGGATTTTTCGGAAAATACTCGTCTGGTAGTTAAACAGACCCTCAAAATGAGCATCTTTACATAGTGCTTTCCTCCAGTTATACCATATCAAGTAGGTACTTGCTTTACACCTTGTAGAATGTCCTCACTCCCAGTTAACCCGTTTGGTCCTATTTTTATGTGATTGTGTCATTGTGAACACACCACAGCACAGCACACAGTGCACCACCCAAACGTGAATGAGCAGTGAGTAGCTTTTTGCAGCGAGTTAGGCTGGTACCTTTACCGGTATCACCGAAGTCTCTTGAGTAAGGTACTATCCTTAAATTTTGGGTTGAGAATGAATCACACTACGATAATTTCGCCCATAAGAGTTATCAGAAGTCAGTGTAAAATGATAATACTGTAATAACGTTGTGTAAGTAGCTGCACAGGTTCGGGAAGATCAAGAAATGTTGCATGTATAAGATATAACAGTAAATTATGAGTAAGAGGCAGTGCAGCATCCGGTAAGCTTTTTGTATATCCATATGCATCGTATAAATGATGTATATGGATATACTGTTCCCACCATTAGGGGTGTAAATCACTGTAGGACATTATATCGATTCAGTGGATAACCTTCAGTGTCTGCTGGTATCACCAAGTCTGGCTAAATGCAGTTTCGAGTTGATTTAGTTGAGGAGCCAGCGATCAGTGTCCTGTGCTGATTTAACACCATCACTTCCATTCTTATCAAACCCAAAATGCAATAAAAATTTTGTTTGGCAAAGATGTTCCAAAGCGTAAACGTATTTAAATAGAAAAACAATTCTCTCTTAATAAAAACTGACCTCATGTTTTCTTTTTGTCTGATGCTACGTATTGTTAGACCCTTTGTAAAATGTTAAACAGTGTTATAACTAAAGAGCTTTGATTTCCACCAATACAAATGTAAATGCTGACCTGATAACGTTACAGCTTACGAAACGCTCTAACTTTTCAGGTCAGCATGCAGATTTGTGGAATTACATTTATATTCTCTGAGAATATTTTCATTTATATTTACATCATTTAGCGCGCACTCTTATCCAGAGCGACTTCCATTTTGGGGTTAGCCCTGAGACAGTAGCGCTAGAGTGAATAATTAAATCACGTTTGCGGTTTCACCAAAACCAATGCAGAAGGATTCATATCAGCTGCCCACTGCTCCTTCACGGATGGGTCAAATGCAGAGGTCACATTTGCTTGTGGTGCACCGTGTGCTGTGCTGTGGCGTGTTCACAATGAAGAACAGTCACTTTCACTTTCATATATACTCGTAGCGTGAACATGCCACTCCGACTTTTAACTTCTGCCAGAACTTTAATTTTAGTCAAAAGTCATTTTCAACTGCTTGTGGTGACTTTTAAACTGTTAAGTAAAAGTAAAATGACCTGAATGTTCAAAACTGTTGAACTGTTGGATTATTTAACACAGTTAACATTAGAACATTCTTGACATTTCATCAGTTTAATTTATGAGGGGTCTTTTGGAGCAGTTTAAAAGGAGGTTATTGGACAAAAATTTCGTGCCCCGTTATCTTTCATGATGTGAATGGTTTGGTGGTTTTGAAGCTGCTCATTTTTTAACTTTCTAGGCGTTTTTGGTTGGTTTGAGTCCTGTTTAACATGACTTTTGAGGATAAGCATTTTTGTAATTTGGTGATTTTAATGTCCTTATTTTGCTGTTTTAGTTTTTTGCAGGCTTTTTAGAAGTCATCAAAAGCATTTTTTTAACCAATTCTGTGACCTGCAGGGTTTCATGTCCTTTCTCCATTGGGTGATTTTTTGAGGCGTGGATGTTTTTAACTTGCTGGCCTTTCTGACGGTTGATTTTGCTGTGGGTTTTTTAGATTCATGTTTAAGACTCATTTTATGCTGTTTAAATGGCAGGCTGATGTGATGGATTTTGAGGCATTACAGCCATTTTTTGGCTCCTTTTTTCTGATTTCCGATATTTATGAGTGATAATAAGGAGTACGACTTTTGAAGGTGCTCTTTTTGGCAGATTTGTTGACTCGTAGCCAGATGTAATGAGTTTGGTTAATTTGAGCCCTTACTCTCTGATTGTTGACTGTGCTATAGGTCTTTGTGTTGTGTTTAGGGCTTTTTAGGCAGTTAAAATAAAGTTTGTGGGGAATTATTTTTGACAGATTTCATGTACAGACCTGACTGCTGGGATAGTTTTGAGGCACGTTAACGCTCTAGCTGTGAATTTTACTGTGGGTCTTTTAGTTTGGTGTTTAGGAGGCATTGTAAGCTGTTTAAATGAAGTTTTGTGAGTGATCGTGATTCGTTGAATTTGGTGATTGAGGCATGTTTATTTATTCCACTATGGGTTTTTAGTTCGTTTTGCAGGTGTCATTTTAAAGCGTTTATTTTCACAGGGCTCGTTTTTTTCACCATTCGTCTGGGTTTGGTGCATGTAAATCCTGCTTGTTTTAACCTTCTGGTTAACAATTATTTTACTGTGGTTATTTTAGGTAGACATTTAAATGCATTTTAAAATGTTTTTTTTTAACCTGTGGGCTTACAGTACAGTACTGGCTGATTCTGAGGCACTTTTTAGTGTATTATGGCGTTTTTTTTAACCGTTGGTTGTTATGGACCTTCTCGTTGGAGATTTAGGGACTTTTTTAAAACAAAGCAAGTGGTTGTTTTTGCTCATTTGCTTTTGGCCTGTGGGCTTGTGTGTTTTGATGAATTCATGTGAGTTTTGGAGCGTACTCATGTTTCCACATTCTGGCCATTTTACTATTGGTAAATTATTGCTTAAAATATGAAGTGAAATGGGTTAAATTAAAAGTCAAGTGGCGCAGTGGGCAGCATAATGGTTATGGAGTTGGCCCCGTGATCGGCGGGTAACTGGTTCCACTCCCAGAACAAGGCCCTGTCCCCAAGCACTGCCAAAAAAACTGCCCACTGCCACTTCAGGGTATGGTCAGATGCAGAGGTCACATTTCGGGGTTGTGTACTGTGCTGTGTTCACATTGACAAGCACTTACTGTAACTTGAAATACTACTGTACTGCTATGTATTTCGCTTATGAAAAGTACTAACAAGAGACTGAGTGCTTATTCTGTCAGTTTGGTGCTTATTCTATATGTTTCTCTGTACAGTTGAATCTGCAATAATAGTTGCCTGGGCACATTTAACATATCTTTTTATTATGCTCTTTATTCCACGATAAAACATAAGTGACATACAATCACAAAACCAGTTGGTGTGTAACTGCATTGGTTTTAACAATGCAGTGCAACATTCCAGGAACGAAGGCGGCTGGAATAACAAAGACCTAAAGGTGAGCTATAGATAAAGGTTAGAGCTACAAGATTTACATTGCAATTATTTTGTTTCTTCTTTGATGGTTTCCCTGTATAGACACATTTCACATTAAAAAAGGAAAAGCCAGGCAATTTCTGCCACATAATTCAACGCACAGACGACGCTGAGGAGGGGAAAGAGCAAAATACATCACTGAAACGTTCACAAGCACACATTAAAGCACGACTGGAACGGTAAAACTCGGCTGATCCACAGAACGTCAGCACCCAAACAAGAACGCCCTTTGTTTTCCCACAATGCAAACAAATTATCTTGCTATTATTACGTTGAATGTGAAGGTTCTGACAAGGAAGTTAGTTTATGAATTTGAAAGAAAAAGGGGCATATCAAATAGTACCCCAAGCTGCAACACCCATCCCAGGGTCTCGTCTCCTGTACAAGTGCTCCTACTGCTGGCAGTACGAGGGAAATGCATGTTCAACACGGCAGACACTCTTCTTGCTTCTAATGAACCCACAGTGGCATCCTACAGTCCAAAACGTGCAGGAGTCCGTTTGGGGGTCATGGGCACCTCCTCCCTTCTTCCAGGAGTGCAGATCTTTATTGACCTGTTTGGGGAGGAAAAATAGAGAGTCAAGGGAACTGTGACTGCAACCACTAAACATTTTTAACAAGCAATAAAAGCATCAAGAACATCTCAAAAGCCAATATCAGAATATGGAGTTAATTTTAAGCCTAATATGTTTTATATTATAACCTCTTCTGAATAACTGCAGCAGCCGTACTTCAAAAACATCTTTTTACACCAGGGAGCATTAATGTCTGTGCTAATCTGTGACAAGTGAATCTTCACAAAACCCAAAGTGCAGTGGTTCATTTAAAGAAGGGATGTGATGAAACTGGCAGGGGACAGGAGAAAGAGAAGGAGCAATAGTCAGTAGTGGGACGGACAGAGGAGAGGAGAGGGCAGTTCGTCTCTTATAGCGCCGTGTACAGGTCAGACTCAGGTGCCAGGGCAATCTATCATCTTTAATTACAGTCTTGCACCGGGTGCAGGAAGCCCCAAAACCCCTCCATGACACCAGAACATTCATTCTGAAAGATACCAGCTCCTGCCGCTCTCCTGCTGACCCCACACCAACACCCTGAACACACTCCACCTCCCCAAAAGTCCTACACGCATGTTGCTATTGAGTTTTACTAGTGCATCTCAAAACTTAGAATATTGTTAAAAAGGTCATTTGTTTTCACTAATTCAAAAAGGTAAACGTTCATATATACAATTTTTATTACATGTACACTGCAATAGTTGAGAACGTTTTGTTTCAATGGATGTAGTATATACATGTAGCATAACGGTTTACCTTTTTAAATTGTGAAAACAAATGACATTTTTAACAATATATTCATTTCATAGATGCACTACTAGATTTACATTTTCAGATTTACCTTGAGAAAGAAGACTACTGAGAGCACAGTTAAAAGTCAAACCCCCCGCTACCTGCTTTGCTCTAGGAGCCAAGCTCAGCAACAGTGCAAAAAGTCTGAATACAATCAGATACATCCTACACTAGATAAACGGCAAAGTAAAATAACTCCACCCATGTACAGGCGCCATGTTGGCTGGCATGTAAACTGTCCAGCAATGTGCCAGGCTCATCTAAACATCTAATTTTCAACATCTAAAAGCCAATCAGAGAATTTACCACCGCCACGATTACCACACATCTCAGTCACCAAAAACATGAAACGCCACCTACTTACACCTGGTACAATGTCTGCAAAACAAGACAGGCAGATATGGAGATAAATGTACTCATTAATTAATAACATCTTATTCTACGGAAGCTGTCTGTTCTTTTAACAGAGCCGGCAGATGTGGACAAAAATTAATTTTCTTGGATAAATCTGAAAATGAAGGCGGAGCCGGTCTGGGCTGCACCGTTTAAATTGGTGAAGTAATGGGGGTCAGCGAGGAGTCAATATTATTTCTTTCCCTCCGCAGTGGAGACAAGAGGTGAGAAAAGCTCATCACAGACCATACGAGAAGACGGGCCGGTGAGGACGAGGGATGGGGGAACGTGATGAAAAGGGAGAGGGGGTGATAATAGGCTTTCCAAAAAATTATAGCATTAGTATTTCGGCACAGCGGATTTTAACTGTTTCCCGGAACGAACACAAGGTTTTGGGGGAGAGTGTGAGCAGCCATTTAAAGATTCACTTTAACACTTGCGCGCACACACACACACACACACAGTGTAAGCATGCTGGGGACGGAGGAGTAGCTTTACCTTGTACTACTGACAAAATTCTTCCTCTCCTGTTCCTCCTTCCGGGCACGAATCTGCTGTTCCGCAAGTGACATCTCCTCCTCCATGTTGGAGATTTCCTCTTTGGCTCTCCGCCGGTTTTCCTGAGGGAGAAAAGAGATAAACCCACTTGAGAGGGACACTCATCACAGCAGAGTAAACTACATGACTCTAATTACCGTTTCTTACCTGTCTGGTCTTGCCGGCATGTTTGATGCTGTAGAACATGGGGCCCAGTTCTGCCAGCCACTCTCCGTCCACTGCTGTCACACACTGCATATATTCCTGCAACACACACATGCAGGGTCAAACCACAGTGATAAACACACACTATAAAGACGATAAAGACGCTGAGGCAAGAAAGGAATTCACAAGTGTAAAGGCAAGATGAAGTGCGGTACCTTGGTGGTCATCACCAGCTCGTGGTAGGTTATGTAGTCAGGAGTGTAGCCCATGCCAAAAAGGGAGCTGGTGGGATGCAGGTGACATGGCATTCCTGTCCGTACGTTCACATACTCACCAATACCCTATAAAAACACAAAATACTTTAAACAAGAATATATTATACATGGGGTTAAGGGGCTTGCTTCTTGTTCAGGGACCCAATGATGGTAAAGCCAGAGGTAGGGTTCGAACTTAGAGTACCCTAACCATGTATATATAGTATATAAAACCTTTATTATATACTCAATGCCTTGGACTATGATCAGTCCAAGTTGAAGGGTCATTAACACTTGGCTGTGTACCTTCAGTTTAGCGGCCTGGTGGAAGTAAGCAGCGCAGATGCATTTGCGGATCACGTCCCAGTCCGAGCCACAGGACATCAGGTTCATTTTTTGCTGCACCATAATGTCCTTGAGCTGAGCTCGCACCTCCCGAACCTGCAACAACACAGTTCCAGCATTGGCTTCCACAAAAGGTGGGAGAAAGAAATATCGCTACAATCAACTTTCTGAAACGAGGAGCGGTAAGGGAGCGGTGAATGTGCTCCTGTACCTTTCGCATGGCTTTGGTGTGGATGAAGTGTTCATTGCACCAGATGCTTGAGTAGTTGTTGTTTTTCCACTGCTGGTACACGTTGAGGTAGGTGAGGTGATCGCTCTCGGGCACGGCAAACTTCTCCCTCACCTGGTCGCTCTCCTCTTCCCTGCCCTGATGGGAGCAGGACACGAGCACTAACGTTACACATTAACCGCATTTAGCAGACTCACTTATTAATGTCTGCTTCCTCATTTCAGAGTGTTTCTTCGAGGGTCTTGGAGTAAGGGTCTTACTCAGTGGCCCAAAGGTGGTAGCTCTAATATTAGGATGGAGCTGAAGTTGAACCTACAACCTCCCGGTCTGTAGATAAGTATCCCACCACTAGACTGCCACCATAATGCAGGTTCAGAGCAGAAATGGGGGACGGTATGACAAAGCTAATTTATATATAGTTCTTACTGTTCATCAAATTTTTGCCATATGTTTGCAGGTCCTAGAGACTGATACAGGTTTATTACAATAATTACAAAAGTGTCCTTTAATATTCCAGGGCAAACAGTAAAACCTAAATAGACCGTCAGTGCAATAGCATTAGTGCTGAGCAGTGTAGTACAGCAAACTGTCTTGAATTTTAACTCCACCACCTAAATGGAAAATGCTGTGTTGTGTTTCAAACAGCATTAGTGTAAAGTGGCATCAGTTAGTGACTTTTTTGCATCAAATCTTTCCTTTTTTTTTTTTTTTTTAAAAAGGGAACACTGGGCTTCGTTCACCAAAATAAAACTTATTCTGACATTCACCAGTGTGTTCTTATTTGAGATTTATTCTTAGAAAAGATTATCTACAAACGCCGAAGAGCACTCTTACGCAAATTACCGGACAGGTAAAGGTACCATTGACATACTCATGAGCAAGGTACCGTCCCTCAAACACTGCTCCCCAGGCGCGGGCCGTGTCAGCTGCCCACTGCTCCTTTACGGATGGGTTGAATGTAGAGGTCACATTTGGTTGTGCTGTGGTGTGTTGACAATGACAAATAATCACTCACTTTCACTTAGATTGCATGTGTGTCAGCTTGTTTAAATTTCAACTTTAAGGGCCAATTTTCCAGTTGAGGATTAAGCCTAGTCCTAGACTAGCATTGATTTTGAATGGTAAGTCTCCATTAGTCCAAAACTAGGCTTAATCCATAAACAAGAAAATCAGCCCTAAGTGTGTATTTGTCATTGCTCATAATTATTTTATAAACATGGAAATATACAATAAACACTTCTATCATTACGTTCCAATTTGAGTGTGTGTGCACTGCGCTGCTGTCTCCCACCCTTCAAATGGGGATTCACAGGCATTTAAATATGACAAGTAGGCTGTCACACACTTAATTTACAAGGACTGGGGATTCACCTTTACACGAACGGAACTTGCAAACAATTGGTCAGTATGAGAATGTCATAAACCTAAATTAGACTTAGTCTCAGGAACATTCTTAAGAGCAGGTTTACTTATATGATATTGGTGAACGAGGTCCAATATTGATATGCTAAAAAAGTCCAACCTTAAGTACAATAAAGAGGAAAATCCAGTATAAAAGTGTAGGGATAAAGTAGGGGCTACGGACAAAGACGGACTGAAAAACGATAGGACTATTTTATCACAAATCAGACAAAATGTACCTTTGGCCTGTAAAAAATGGTGGGCACGGACAGCATGGAGACGATGATGAGGATGTCAGCACTGCAGCCCATGTCACAGGACACGATCAGCATCTTGGACAGAGCCGGGTCGAGGGGAAACTCCACCATCAGCCGGCCTGTAGGCGTGAGGGCACCTGTCAGGAGGGTGGGGGGAAGAGAGTTACCGTCACAAACAGAGCGAGGGTAAAAGAATAAGAACACAAACAAATCTGAGAACTCAATTTGACATTGCAGGGGAGGAAATAAACCCTATGGCAGATTTAAGACCTCGATCGAGCATTTGCCAGGCATAGTTTTGGCCGATTATGCGGCCGAGTTCTAAGCAGCTTAGCGAGGAAGTGTGGAGTAGACGTTTTGGGCAGGTAAGCTTTAATCAGAGATAATCTGCTGCTGTTAACATTGAACAGGAACGGAGGGAAAAATCCCACACGCTGTCCGATCCTCATAAATCCTCAAGGACAAGCCGCATGTAAGTCGCTCTGCCAAACCCTCAGAGCTATTAAGATCATCGTTAGCACCGCATTACCCAGAGAAGGTGTACACTAGGCAATTTTATGATCAGGAGTTACGACCCTCTGATTGGAAAATTTGCTGCAGCTCGTAAGCTTGTACGGTTCTGACCCCATCCAAGTGGCTTTTAGGGCTCATGCTTTTTTAAATGACGCATTATCAGCACCATCAAGGGTGAGCAGATTATGAGCTTAAATTCACATCATCAAATCACAGTGCAAATCTGGATTTTCTTTCAGCACTTTCTTTTTGCCCCAAGCTCTAAAATGAGTTTTGAAAAACACGTACAAGAGACTTACCCGTGTTATCCAAGGCGCCCAGGATCCAGAGCTGGTACATGGAGTTGAGCATGTTGTCTTCAGGAGGAGGGTCCATGAAGTGGAAGAGCAGCAGGTCCTGAACGCCCAGCGACTTCAGCAGCAGCACCACGTTGGCCAGGTTCGTGCGCTGGATCTCGGGGATGGTGGTGGTCAACATCTCATTCTTATAGGCACTCTGAGTGTACAACCTGGCAACCAAAGAGGCATTATTATTATTATTCAGTCGTCATATCTGTGAAATGACAAATATCACAATTATATTTTAATATTAGAGATACATGACAACTGTGCTGCGCTGTGGTTTGTTCGCAATGACAAATGCTCACTCACTTTCACTTTATGGCTGAAGTCAACAACAATTACCTGTTTTTGCATTTACAAGTTACAGTGTTCAAAATGCCTCCCTTTCACATGGACACTGGCACGAAGTCATGAGGTCAAGTGCACTGTCGGTGATGCTTCACTCCATTTTTAAGAGTTTTTTGGATTTTACAAAGTGGTGTAACAACATGTTTAAGATGTGGTGGGCAACATAATAATCACTTGCTAATGTAACGCAACACTAAAAGAACTTTGACAATCGGTCAGCATTTGCCAAGGCTATGGCTGATATACTGTAATAAAAGAATAGTTATGAAGGAATTAAACGTTCTAGGAAGATTGGAGTAATTTTATACGAGAGGGTACATCTGCACAGAAAGTGAAAACACCTCATTGTCGTAAGAACCCTTAAAAGTGAGACTGCAGATACTGAGACTGGGAGTTTTCCTTTTGTATCATGCAAGAAAACATTTATCTTACTAGACACTGAACATGCTGCAAGGTAAGTCTTTTTGAAAAGGTATATATAATGCATTCGGACCCTCATTCACACCTCCTTAAAACTGAGGCAAGCAATTTCCAAAATCCTTAAGAATGCCTTTTTTTAAAATCGCAGTGTGTAGCCGTTTGCTGGCACAATGTGATAGTGCTCCGTCAGTGTGGGATTTGTGTGCACGTTCCCTTTACTGGCTAATCCTCCTTCAGCTGGTGAAGTGTTCTCAAAAGCATGGGCACGTGTGCTAACCCCCATAAGAACACTGAAGTGGTGTTGGCACCTGGGATGGTGGTTTTGAGGTGCGGATTCACCCGACTCCCAAACAGCGTGAACAGCTTCCCTTCGAGGCCTTTTACCTGAAAGTAGGCTAGCGACCACACACATTTACAAAACCTGTGTGTGTGTGGGTGTCTTTGTTCATGGAAGCCGTATTTCGAACACGTCCACTGGCCTGCAGATTTGGGAAAAGGTCACAGTGGAGAAGCCTAGCAGAGAAGTCTTTGAGTCACATTCTCCCTGCTGTAAACTAAAAGGAAAAGGTGTGAAATCCCCCCGAGATTACAGTTCTATCCCTTTCTCTGCAGTCCTCTCGCCCGCGGGACGGACGTTACCAGGAAAAATAAGAAGCTACTGCCGATACAGAAAGTGCGAGCGGCGGATTTGGAGCGCCCTAAGGCTGACGTCACACTCGTTTGCTTTCAGAGCATGGAGTGGTCAGAAGAGGGCCGAGCGGAACCGAATGTTCCCAATGCACAATCCTCTTTGGAAATGAGAGGCTGAGGCTTACTGCTCTTTGTTCCGTTTCTTCACTCTTCCCCAAAGTGGAACACAGCGCCCTGTGACTCATTCCCTCTCCGTGTTACTCTCTGGCAACGTGTTGCCCCTTACGTTGGCTGAACTGCCTGCGGGTCACGCTGAGGAGAAAGGCTTTAACGAGCCAGGATAAGGGCTACTTTAATCAAGCCTAGCATTGTCCATCTCCATCTTACTCTGGCTCGCTTTCTCACTCATTTTTTTCTGCTTCCACTTTAGCACAGCTGAAGTAAACCCTAATCAAGCTAGGCACGGAGGTGTTGATTAGGACAATGTCCAGCATCAGCAATCAAGACAAAAATGCTTCTCTTTTTTTGCTTTACCTGTAGCACTGGCCAGGTCCTGTACGGCCGGCTCTGCCAGAACGCTGGTTAGCGTTGGCCTGGCTAATAGGGTAAACCTGCAGGGCATCCATACCTATGCGTGGGTTGAATACCTGAGAAAGAGCAGAAAGCCACAGTGTTATTTTTAAGAAGATTTAAGATGACATTTGAGGCAAAAGAAACAGTTTAGAAAGAGAGAAATCTAGAAACAGTCCATTTAAAGTAATATTGTACCTTGAGTTTGCAAAACCCAGAATCCACAACAAACATGATGCCATCTACAGTCAGCGAGGTCTCAGCGATGTTGGTGGCCACGATGCATTTCCTCACTCCATCTGGGGCCTAGAAGAAGAAGAAGAAGAAAGTCAGCACAAGCAGCAATTTTAATCACCTCTCCAGCTGACTTGTCAAAGAAAACACTAATTCCTCTTGCTGCGTTGCAGCAGAAGCGGTTAAAGTACCTTCTGGAAGATCTTGGCCTGCAGGTCTGAGGGGAGCTGCGAGTAGATCGGCAGCACTGCCAGCGCAGGAGCATTGTCCAGTTCTTCCAAGCGCTCTATAATTTGATCAGATGTCACCTGAAGGAAGGACAGAGTTAAATGAAGATTTACACCCATTCGCCAGAACATTACGACCTAATATTGAGTAGGTCTGCGGCTACATAGCCCCATATGCCACAAACTGAGATGCACTGTGTGTTCTGCCACCGTTTTGTCAGAACCAGTATTAATATTTTCAGTTACCTGACTTACAGTGGCTTCACTCCCCACATGCATCAATCAGCATCACATCCCTCAAGAGCTACAGTTTTGGAAATGCCCTGATCGCATCCAGCAATCACAATTTGTCAGAGTTGATCAAACACTTATGCTTGTCCATTTTTATGCTTCCAACACATCAACTTTAAGGACAAAATCAAAAGGGCAGTTGGAACTTCTGGGGGCAGCTGGTAGTGTAACAGTTAGAAGGTTGCCGGTCAGAATCCTGGACCACATTAAATTTTTTAACTTGCTGCCAATTTATCCCACTCACTGCCCGGTGCCATTTAAACAAGGTAATCATTGTTATTCACTTCACCTGTAGTTGGTCATAATCATACAGGTTGTTGGTGTATGTAATGAGTACGATCCAAATATGTACAATTAAACCCCAATGCCTCACTTATGCCTTCTACTGGCGTGTAAAGTTTGGTAAAAAAAAATCGTATTAATTTGTTGAAAAAGTAAAATGGGAGTCTCATGAAATAACAAATAAAAAAGGCCCTGATCAGACAATCACATCACAATGAGCTAGAAACTCAGTAAGGAGAAAATACACAGAAATATAATGAGCCAATTATCTACCATGAAAAACCAGCCTCCTTCACACTGCAGTAACCAGGAACTTCTTTAGGAGTTGTTATTTTCACACTGCAGAAACTCCTAATAGTTGCTGAACCTCACCTCAATGTCCTCCTGACCGGGCATGAAGATGAGGATGTCTCCCACCATGCCGCTGAGGTGGATCTGCAGAGCCTGTTTCACGGCAGCTTCCACGTAGTCCTCCTGGGGAGTCTACAAACACACACAATGCTCACCACACCTTCAGACACTAAAACACCCTAGATTAGAGAGTAGAGCAGCCATTAACACCTCTTACCTTACTGAACAAAATGTCCACAGGGAACGTCCTTCCGGGAATGTTGAAGACGGGCACGTTTCCAAAGAACGCCGCAAATTTATCCGAGTCCATGGTGGCAGACGTGACAATGAGCTTCAAATCGGACCGCCTGGAGGCCACCTTATTCCGGGGGAAGAGTGAGAAATGAATCAAACCACTGATTGAACAGAATGAAAAAAAACCCACAATGCTCTCTGTTGAGCAGAGAAAATAGGAGCTGGGATGCTGCAGGACTGACCTCTCGCAGCAGGCCGAAGAGCACGTCCGTGTTGAGGGAGCGCTCGTGGGCTTCGTCCATGATAATGGCACTGTAGTGGTCCAGATCGGACTCGCGCAGAGACTCACGCAGCAGGATTCCGTCAGTCATGTACTTAATCAGCGTCTTCTCGGACGTGCAGTCCTCGAAACGGATGGCATAACCGACCTGGAAAAGAGGTCAGTGTGAGGCTTTGCGTTTGATCCTTTAATAAACTCTCACGAGAACGAGTATGAAAGACCACATGAGGAGAAATGTGCAATTAGTAGTGAAAGAACATGACCAAATATTTTTTTTTAATGTTTGTTACTGACTCCAGAGTACAGACATGACAATTTGCCTTTACAATTGCCAAGGCAAACTGTCAGTCAATGTGTGAAGTCTGAAGTCATGTTTAATATTTATTTTATTTTTATACTGAGCCTAATGTAATATAATATACATCTGAGCAGCCAGCTAGTTGAATAGCACTTGAAAAATAATAAAGAAAAAAATACTTTCAACCTTGAATGTGTGATCAATCCATTTGTCATACATGTATAAAAACACGTTAAACAATAAGTTTTCATGAGTATATTTTTGCTTGCATTTTAGAAAACGCCTCTACAAATTTCATGCACACAGTCACTGATTACATAATGAAATACAGTATAGTACAGTACAGTAAATGTATTTCAACAGAGAACATTACAGCGTGTAATTCTCACTTCCTCCACTAGAGGGCAGTGCTTGTTCATCAAATGACCCCAGAGCAAACGAACAGAACCCCGATGATCACGCAAAAGCCAGAAATATTGGACAGATGGCACTACGTGTTTGATGGAGCTCACCTCTTCACCCAGGTTGCTGCTCATCTCTTCACTGACTCTTTTTGCCACGCTCATGGCCGCCACTCTTCGAGGCTGGGTGCAGCCCACCATGCCATAGCTGGTGTAACCCTCCTCGTGCAGGTACTGAGTCAGCTGGGTGGTCTTGCCGCTGCCCGTCTCACCCACCACGATCACAATGTTGTTGTCCCTGCACAAATGATGCTTTTTATTACTATGAATTATGGAATTCATAAACTATGTAATTATACTTTAACAAACAGAAGTGTCACTTTACTACCAAATCAGAACAGCAGTTTGTTCAGACAGCCAGATAAGGCAGAAAATGTGGATACCTGATGATGTTGAGCAGCGCCTGACGTACGGCGAAGATGGGCAGATACTGCCTCTGCTCCAGCAGGGTTTTCTTCTTAGCAAACTCACTGCTAGCCTCACTCTTCTCCTTCATGTGGTCAGCAAACTTCTGCTCCGTCCTGGCGGGAGAGATCAGAGCGACGGTTTGAGGCCAAGACACAATCAACCAAAATCTTTTCCAATTAAACACTGACAAGGATTGCCAGATGAGGCTCATCATGAAATCATAATTACTGTATCTCAGCGACAGGGTGAGCTTCATCAAGATGCTGGTTGTCAAGCTAATTGTTGAATATACCTCAGTATGTTAACTACATTTCTTCCTAAATAAGCCTACACACTCTAGATTTGGAGTTATAGGGGAAGGTTGAGGAACCACACTATGGGTCCCAATTTCAGTGCATTAGTTTATTGGGGTTTCTTCAGCTCTACAGTCTTTTTACAGTCTTAAGTAAATGTCTTAAAACAAAATTAAAGAAAATCCTGGTGAATGAGGCGAAATGTCTGTTGTAACTCTAGGATGTGTAGATTTCTATTTTGTAATTTATGATGATTTCGTACATTATGTGCTCTAAAACTGCCACTCCCACCTGACAGGAGCTCATACCTGTAGTCCACAGTTCCGTCCTCTTTAACAGTCTTGCTGTCAGTACTGTCTTCCTCCTTCTTAATGCCCATAATGTCCCCCAGCTTGGTTCCAGCCAGCTCCCAGTGCTTATGCTGAGCCTGTTCCACGAACGGAGCGTTAAACACACTCAAACAGTGAAGGACACTTTCTCATGCCATCCACACTCGCTGATACTGTATCATGCGTTTTTACTCATAGCATTCATCAGACTCTCTCTTAAGGGTCAGTGCTCAGTGAGGCTCAGTGGTGGTAGTGTTGGAATGAGGACAGATGCAGACTTAAAACAATGCTGTGTTTGTCTGTAGACGATTATCCCACTACTAGACCACCAATGCTACAATTAAGTATCTGAACTTTTTAGGTGTACAGAGGTTAACACATCTGTTAGTCATTTTTTCCCTATTCCCTACTTGTTAGTTTCTGAGGACTGTCACCTCAACTCAAGTTAATCTGGTGTTACTTAGGTGGTGGGTCAATCTCAAAACAGCACTGCTACAAGTGTCTAGGATTTTACATTTCCCACATTTAGCAGATGATCTGATCCAGAGTGACTTCCATTTTTTAATCATAGGGACAGTCTTATGGTTAGCAGAGTATCAGTCACTTGTGCCATGTACATACATGTACATATACCACTTCTAGATTGATAGTGGTCAACAACGTTATATGAATATCTAGTACTCAAAAATATCTGTGCTCAAAAATTGACCAGTGGTTCAGTGATGAAAGATTAGTGGAAGGGGGACAGAAAACGCTCTGGCCATCAAATTGGGTACTGACTGAGAATGTTAATCTGTCCATAAGATTGGTGTCTGTGTTAATTCTGTCTGAGCACTGGTGTGTGAGTGTTGGCTGAGACTACAGTGAGAGACGGAAACTTACCTTCTTCCGTTCTTTCATCTCTCTGTGCTTGCGGACCAGCTGGCTGCCCTTGCGGGATATGATGGCCAAGTCGGAAGTAGGATCTTTCACAGGAATGACTGGTTCAGGCTGGGTGGAGGAGAGAAATGCACTACTGGTTACTAAAATGTGGAGAGTTCCACTCCAGTTCCAGTTCTAGAAGTCCAATTGAAACGGCTTTCAATCACGTCTAATACATAACCTGTAGAACATCTAGAATCCTCTAGAACCGTCTAGGGACATACCTGCCCTCCTGGTCCACCATGAATGCAGGTTATAAAATGCAATAAGATGCAGTTTATGTTAAGACATATACAGGGATTTACCTGTTTAGTGAAGACAATTCTGCCATCTAGGAAAGGGGGCACTAGGTTGTGGACGAGCAGGTGAACTTTAGTGGCGTTGTCTTCTTCAAAGTCCTCGTCCACTTCCAACCGCTGCACCACTCCACTGGTTAACATGCGATTGGTCTCCCAGCGCTCATTGTCCTGAAGTTAACACACAATATGTCACAGTGTTGGAAGCATAAACATTAGTAATATCCACAGGTTGCTATTCTATGGCGGCACAAGCGCTGTCTGGATCGTGCTGTACCTCGTTGATCTGTCGCTTCTGGGCGGATATCCGTTTCTGAGTCTGCTTCTGCAAGATCTGCTCTCTCTTCTTCACATAATCATCCGAGCTCGACGTGAAAGGGTTGTGGAACTCGTCATACCCCTCGTCCATCATATACCAGTCTCTGTCGGCTTGCTGGGTGCACAGACCGTATATGATAAGCGTTTGAAAAGGCAATGAGAAATTATGTATGCTGAAAGGATTAAAACAATGATTGTGAGCCTTCTGGGTGAAATTATTATACACAATATCACTGCGTATTATTACTATAAGTACTGTTGTGTGTAGTAAAGTTAACTGTGAGCGCAGTCACCTTCTGATCACTTTCCCATTGTTCTTTCTCTTCATTAGTGTCAAAAGTGATACCACTTCCTTCTCCCTTTTTACCTGTAGCATGCAGACAATCAAAACATTTAAATTAATAACCAATAAAATCATTATTAAATCATTTTAGCAATTAGACAATTTGCATAATACATTAGTAGCAGTAGCAGTAATTGTTTTATATGGTACAGTGACATGCTGGTAATCAGAACATTAATGATGGAAAAATAAATGGTCATTATGAAGCGTCAAAACTTATGACATTTGTGAAAGCTTCAGTGTTTACACGTCAAAAACATGACCGGCACGTCACTTGTTTTTACCATAATGACGTCATTTACATGCCAAATTAGTTGTAAAAAGGAAATTCCAACCTTTTCCCCTGGAGAGGCGAGGAGTGGAGCCCAAGTGTTTCCTGTCATTGGCCCACTCGTTATATTTGTATGACGGGGTTGGCAGAGGAGTGTCCTCCGGATACTGAGCCCTCATCGACCTGTGCAGCACAGGACAGTCAGTATCAGAATGCTCATCAAAACTGCTTTCATTCTTACAAAACCAAATTTTACACAACTAGGCATTTTATAAGAAACTGGGACAAAGTATTTTGGAAAAGATCCTAACTTGTCTCTCCTCTCGCTGTCACGGCCTGTGCGATAGCTGCGCTCAGAGCGGTCAGAATCCCGTTGCGAAGGAGCAGGAGAGGGGCTTTCCCAGTGGGAGCGACGTGAGCTGGCGTAGCCACTGTCGTCCTCGTCCCAGCTGGAGCGGGACGGCGTTTGAGCGTCTGTCAGGAAAAATCAATCAGTGAGATCAGTCTGATAAAGGTTTAACATTATTTTAAAGCAGTCTGAGAGAAACATGGGGTCAGTGAACTACACCAGTTAGCAACAAGTGACTGACCTTTGGGCCGATGGTGTGGAGTTCCAGGTTCGTCTCTGCGGCTGCCGCGACTGAGGCGTTCTGACCAGTTGTCTCTAGAGGAGCGTTCGCTCCTGACGCTGTTGCTGCCGCGTTCTGAACGACTGCTACCAGGCCCTCGGCTGCGGCTTCGCTCTCGCTCGTCTGCACCCAGAAAATATATACATGAGAATTTTCAAACCAAGGACTGTTTAAAACAAACTTCTCAAACTTTTTTCCTTCTATGATGCCCCCTTATGGAAGCACGAGCTTACAACATATAACGTCTGTTTATATTTGTTAGACACAAAATGGGCCAAACTTTATTTTATTAAATTGAAATTAGCAGAACAGCATCTGCATGTTTTCTTTCACATTTCTTTTCATTGTTTTTTTGTGTAGTTAAAAATGCAGGTCTGATTTGGTACACTTCAGGTTATCAAAACACGTTTGTCTATTTGGTAACTAAATGGCTTAAACACAAGAGCAAGACAGGCTTAACTTCACTGCACTTTTCTGGTTTTACCAAATATGTGACTTCAACGCAAAAATTGTAATGCTTGTCGCAACGATGTTTCCCAAGAAAACTCACCGCTTATGTTGCGTGGGGTAAAATTCTGATTTTTTTGTTTTAGTGTTTTGAAACAGTGGAAGGTCTATACTGTACTGTTGTGAATAAATTTAGCTGAAAAACTTACCCTTTCCATCCCAAAAATGTGACGTTTTTGAGGTGAGGAATTCTATTCCAAAGAATGTTAAAAGTTTGTGTTTTGACCGCTTCTACTTCAATATTTACGTAACCACCGCTGATTGAAGGTGAAGATATTTTCCTAATCCATTCGCTTCCTGTTCGTTAACCTAACGCAGGTTGGCTATCGTGAATGCAGCGTAGGCTACCGTAAATGCAAACGTAGCTGCGACTGCACCAAGCGTCTGTGAGAGCTACGTTGATAGTCAACTTCAAAGGCAGATTTCTCCGTCTCTCACTTGGCGTGACAGGAGAAACCCGACTCCTTTGAATGTTGATATCTCAGTCATATGTCGTCCGATTCATTCGATATAGGTATCGTTTTGAAAGTTGATTTATGCCCTTTCATAATAACTCAATTTTGAAAATGTGCGACAAGCGACTGGTTTTGCCATGCAGAGTCACATATCTGTTCATGTTTAACTTCACACACTTTTGAAAACCACTGGTTTTAGAGAACAGAAGTAATCTTTTTGGCAAAGATGCTGATTTGCCACAGACCTAGTGATTCGAGTGACTGAACCCCAGTATGTTTCATAAGTTAATGTCAACACTTGGTGCTCCATGGAGACTGTCCATGCAATCATGGAATTTAAGTCAGCTATATGGCAGAAATGTACATAAATATTCTGTACAACAGAGTATTTGCTTACCTCTATCATTCTTCCTGTCTCTATCTCTGTCTCGGTCTCTGTCACTGGGCCTGTCTCTGTCCTTGTCCCTGCTTTTTTCCTCTTTGGATGATGCATAAACCCCGTGTTCCCGGCGGTCTCTCTCCCGCTGCTCATGCTTCTGTCGGAACGCTTCACTAACACCTCCAGGGTTTGAGGGAGTTTCGGAGCCTGTAGTGCGGTACATCCTGTAATGCCAGAAGAAACCACTTAATATATATCCATAGCTGTTATATACTGTCCTTTATGTTTAATTATTCTTTTAATGGATTTCAAGGAAACGAATTTAGTATAATCAGTTAGTCCTTGACTCTATCTACTGCTTTGATGTATCTAAACCTGCATAGTATTTTGTAAAAAACACACTCACCGTGCTCTTCTCCCATTTTTGCTTTGACCACCTTTGTCATTATCCTCTTCATCAGAGCCAGAGTCACTTTTCCCCTCCTCCCAGTCCTTATAAGAGGACACCTTTGATTTTTTTGAACTCTGCTCATCAGTGTCCGAGTTCAGCTGCTCCTTGCCCTCTCGCTCTTTGCGTTTTTGGGCGGCTAACAGATCCAGCCCAAGAAGGGAAGTCCGGGGAGCTGGGGCTCGAAACACATGCTGTTCCGTCGAAGCACTTTTCTTCTTCACAATAAGCCCCCCAACTTGACTGCCAGGGATGCTGCCCTCTAACCGATGCAGAGAGGCATCATCCTCCATCTCGCTAGAGGCTCTACGTTTCCTGCAGAAGGTTCTAGTGCCTCAGGCGGAAAATCTCCTTACCTGCAGAGCACAAAACGACAGCTTATAGTCTACAATCTAAAAATGCTAGAAAGAGTGCCTAAGGTAGAGAGAGATCACAAACAGGCAGAATGCAGCACATTCCGCAGAAACGTAAAGATTCACTTCATGTCCGACAATTAACATTACCTGTGATAACAGTTCTCTTGTCTAGCTGGCCAAGAAAAAATCCATCATCTAACTTTAGAAAATATGTAACTTTCACCTCCACTGCTGTCTTAGGCCTAAATTCTGTTGAGTTTAGGTATCAAGGTGCAATATCGTGTTTTATTAATTCTGCACTGTGTCCTGCTGCTTCAACAGCAATGTCTGTCACTGTGTGCGCTTATTAAAGGCGGATTTTTAACTGACAGTGGCGCAAACGCGGGATTTTAAACTGAAGTTTCAACAAAACTCGCATCGTGACGTCACACGATAAACTTTAGTTCTTTAGCCGGAGACTATTGTCTGTAATTTCAGGCCTGTTTACACTTAGGGTGAGCTCATTGCTTTATAGTCGACATTTTCCTTCGACTTTCGGACAGAAAACAGTCAAAAACCACACGCAGCGACTTGTGATAGCGACAAAAACAACCACATCCCTAAATTAAATTTCATAAACCCACCTCAAGCTCGTAGCAACTCATAATTAAATTCCGTGAGGTATCTTTCTGTTTGCTTCTTTTGTGAAAATATTCGGGTCACTTAGTTAGGTACTTAGTTATATATAAAGCAGTATTCAGAAACGCGTCTGTAAGAACCGGTAGGCTAACGCTAGCTGACTGGCTAACTGAAAACACAAAAAAAGAAACAAATATAACAAAAACAAGGCTTTTACCTATTGACCTCGGTGTCCTGTTGACTTAATACATTATTATGCGGTGCATTTCTGTTATCAAAGTCCAATTATGTCTAGTGACTTAACGATAAATGAACTGCGACTACAAAGCCAAAACCGTCAACAATGCGTACAGCAGGCCGCCATTGCAATCCCAGAGTTCATAGCTGAAGTAAACTCAGCTAGAAAACTTTATTGAAACAGCGGACGTTGTGACCTGTTGAGACCAACTACTATTGAGTCACACAAGTAAACTTCGATTCTTTAAAAACAGCCAGAAGAAAAATAGTATTGTATATTTGTTACTATGTAGATGAAGGTTTATTATGTTGTTAATAAACGGTTTTAGATTGTCAGTTGATACTTTCAATATTTTATATAAAATATAACTGCAAGCAGTGATTACGGGGGCCATGCAGTTTGCAGCCTTATCAGTTTTTGACGATTCGAAGTGTACAGACGTTGAAAAATGACACGTTTCATCCTTTTATCTAGGGTGCTACGGTTCAAAACGTATTAGGAAAAACGCAAAATAGCTTATTATAGCGCCACCAACTGGCAGAGTGGTGCAATTCTTTTTGCCTGGGTAGTGGGTGGGGTATCAGACCTACCTGCCAAGTTTCGAAGCTGTAGCCCACCCAGAGCCGGATTTCTATGAAACTCGGTGTGTGGCGTTGCAGTCCTATGCCAAGCCGACCACATTTATTTGCATATTACAGAAATATGAAGACCTAAATTAAAAATGTGCTCGATAATAATTAATGAAGAGTGTCTAGGGATTCAAATGATACCAGTTGCATGCAGATTGGACAAAAATCCAAGGACTAGTTCGCAAAAGATGGTTTTGCATATTATACAAATTAGCGAAAAATCAAATATGGCAGAAATAGATGCGAGAGTGTAAAAGATTCGTCTTGACCCAAGGAATAAGACGATATAAGATTTTTAGAATCGGAGCTACGGTTCAAAAGTTACACTGCATGGCCCCCTAATAATCTTATTTTTTATGGCTGTCCACCAATCAACTACTATCATGAGAGCGCTCATAAAACTGTCCTTATATAAAATCTAAAACCCCATCTCAGTTTTTACTTATCAGATCATCTTTTAATAGTTCTCTCTTCTCGCCCACAAAACTTGATAAGCAAACTACTGCTTCGAATCATGTTATATGTTTTGATTGGTTAATTCTTCGCCTTTATTAATTAGTATAATTACCATATCGCATGAAAAATATAAACATGACCCATCTTACGTTGCAAAGATTTGCCCCAACTGTATCCAAAGGACAAAGTATACCTTGCTTTCAGAGTTGTAAGATATTACTCAACTAGAAAAATGTGTTGGAAAAATTTTTAATAGTCTAATATTATACTAACTAAAAAATCACATATTCAAAATACTTGGAAACTATTCATGATTTTAATAGTCAACTGCTGATCAGGGATGTTATTCTCATCATGATTACATATTGAAATAATGATCACAAACAATGCAATGAACAATGAAATCTCACATTACAGTGTACATGGAACCAAAATGTAAACCAGGTGAAATTACACTAAATTAATGGTTATACAATTTAGAAAAAAAGATATTCCATAAAGGAAAGTTACAGCAAATAAAACATCCACTCAATGGACACACATGCCTGAATCTTTTTAATGAATGGAAAGGCAGATTGTATGGATGCGACACTTCAAATATAGAATTCTCTAGCTAACTGTAAGTGGCAGCAACTTTCAAATGAAAAATGCATATGCATAGAATTTTCAGCGTATGAATATAGACTTTGTGGACTGCTTGACAGTTCAAGTAATAGACTCTCACAAAACCACAACTCTTTTTCCCATACAAATAAATTAGTTATATTCTTCATCTCAATACATATGTCAAAGTACAAAAGGACAGCTATTATGATTGGTATCCCCTGGTAAACCATACAAATCAATATAAGAACAATAAGTGAAATGTATATTTAGCACTGTCTGGCTTTTAAGTACCTTCTTTACAATTTAAAATTAATCGCTTCACTTATTCAGCTAAGAACAACAAAACCAATTATAAGAATTTCTAATGTTAAGAACATTAATTTTGGTTAAACCCTTTTGTCAATGGCAAAATAAATCATTTTTAATGAAAGAGGCATTATGTCAAAACAGGTCACTCTGCAGGTAAATTGAAATTCCACTTCTGAGCACCAACATTTCTTGAGGGGATAAGAAATCATATTCACATTGATGAATACGTGAAACAAGTAGTTGAAGCACATGACTTCGTGGCTGCGTCTAGCAAAACGCTTGTCAATTTTCAGCTATGTTAAATGTGCCCAACTTGTGGATTTTCTTTGCATATACCATTTATGTATAATTGGCAGTATGTCAATCTTTTGGGGTGTTTATTTTTTCTTGAAATGACCAAATAACTTTGAGACACAAATGTAAGAAAAGTGCCCATGAATGAGGGCGGTCGCTAACTTTTAAGTCATAAGATGCACCATACCACCATTACATCCAACAGTTGAACTGGATAATTCATAGTAAATTATATTTCTTTAACTGAATGTTAAAGAAGCTGTACCCCTCTTTTTTTAAAGACAGAAAATGTGGTATAAAAAGGTAACAGAAGGCAGAGACAAGGCACAGTGTACACCACATTCCAATTCAGGGTGTGAACTGTGAAAGATGCAAAGATAAGAGTAAAATGTGGAGCCAGGCCGAAAATGAGGTATTGGTCCACTCTTCATGCTCTAATCCTTATACATTATACAAAACTTTTGATTAAAAATCAAGAAAAGGACAAATGAATCCAATGACTCTACACTCAATCTGTATATGTGCTAGCAGAAAAGGGGGAACACGGACATTGTGTATTCACTTGTAGATGAACAGTGTCAAGGCCTCCAGATGGAAAAAAAGAAAAAGAAATGAGGGAGCCGGGGGGAGCAGTGCTTGTTCAATGGTAGAGCATGTACCACTATGAACCCTCACTTAACCTTGTTACAATAAACAATATGCTATGACTGTTTTGGGAATCTAGATCTCGTTGGATAGTGCTCAAGAAGACTTGTGATCTAACATGTAGTAACGGTACATGATGCCAACAACAGCAGCAGCTACAGCAGGAATCAGCCAGGTGGTCCACGAGCTTTACGGAGAAACACAAAGGAGTCAGGAGTCAGTGATCAATGATGATAACTATAAATCTGTGGGAATAGATGTAAAATAACAACACACCTTGACTCTTTTGAGGTTGTGATGTAAACTTCCTAAAAAGAAAGAACGACAGGACCATTAGATGACAGCTGGATTTACACATCTGAAAGTAGGACCAAAACCACTTGAACTATTTTGGCTTTACCATTACTACACTTGCCATGACACCACAGCTAAAGCTGTTGTTTTTTTCTGCTATGTTCTATGCTGTATCCTTACCTTCTTATTTTCCTTTTTTCTATCATTCTAAAAATGAAAATGCACAACACGTTAAATGGTTCATCAATACAAGATTACATCACATTTATAGGAAAAATGTATTTCCATTTGCTTTCTGCAAAACATTGATATTTCATGCATAATTTGTAACCAACTAAACAGAATATTACCATATGCAGCTCTCCAATGAAGTACTGCTGGAGCATCTCTCTAGCATCTGTGGAATGGCCAACATCTTCGAAGCTTTCGGTTGCGTCTGCACCCGCTTGCTCCAAAAGCACTTCCTCTCCTCCCGGATGCTGCAATAAAAAAATTAAGATAAAAGTTCATTGCATTAAGGTGGTTAATTTTTGAATTTGAAACTCAATTCTGTTTTGAGTACAGTGTCTAAACTTAGTGTAAAAATGTAACTCTGAACTAACGAAAAAATAATTAAATATGGTGTACTTGTTTAATAAAAGCCGCAAGTGTAAACAAGTTCGTAATTTTACAGATTATAACCAGTTTTAATCTAGTCTCGATACGGGGGCATCTCACAGACATTTTAAAAATATAATGTACAACTCTATGGGCCAGTTTCCCCAGACAACATTTACGCCTAAGCCTAGACCATCTTTGAATTTCAGTGGTAAATCTCCATTGTATCTGCAATTTAGTGCAAGACTAGGCTTAATCCATTTTCAGTAAACCGGCCCTAACACTAGTTTGTGTTAAAACTGTTTTAAAATGTTAATATTCTGGGGTGGGGTACTCATACAGACACTCTTGAGATTAAGCACTGAGAGGCTGTCCCCTGCCTAAATTGTGGAAGCAAATGAATTCCCAAAACACTTTGGAAAACCACTCCATCAATAATAACACTTGAATCGTAGTGTGGAGCCCAAGTAATCATCTTTCATCTCACTTATCACCAGAAGTCAATAAATTAATAACATGGAGTTTACGTCCAACATTATCTGATGTCATAACCATGTATACATGTGGTCTGAAAATAAAAAAATGAAAATAAAAAAGATGCATTATTTCCTCAATACACATAATGTCGTCTTGTTTCACCCTATTTCAATACTATGGTCTATAGGGACATTACTAAGACACTCATTTTATTTTAGTAACATTCATACATTTGGTAACAGTGTAGTTTCAAACCAAATCAGTAGAATATCTAGGTAAATCACTAAGTTAACGTGATGTGTACTTTTAACTGAACTCATATAAGCACACAGAAAGGTCGTGGTAAACACATGCTTATTAAATATAATAAAACAGGCAACCAATTCGATTCTTAATTATTTTCAAGTAAAACCACTTCTCCGTTTATAAAGGGTCGTTATTCAAGTTCTCAGCACAGACTTTAGGCCTGATTCTCTCAGGTAAAACGTCAGCTACCTAACTACAGCTAACGTTTGATAAGCAGCACTAGCACAAGCTAGCAAAGGTGAAGAACAGTCGGATCAAATAAAAAAGCATCTAAGTTCGTGTCGATAAGATAAGACTTACTCTTATGCAGATTTGCACTTTAGGTGCGATGCTAACGGTCGCTACAAAGTAATTGGATCTTGAGGCTTTAAATTAGCCTGATGTGTTTGAATACGCTGCCATCACTTTTAGCAACCGTTAGCCTTGCACTGACACTTGAGATCAAATGGAAATGTGCGTAAATTATTTTCTTGACAAACTAATGAACTAGAACAATGCTAACCGTTGCTAGGTGCTGCCTGTAGCCTTGTGCAACACTACTTCACCGCAACGTTAGCGTCTCACCTCTTCGAGGAAACTCGTTATGTCGTAAACTTTGTCGTGAATGATGAGCCAGGCGTCTTTGCTCATGTTATGAGCTTGGACCTCTTCGAGGGTGTAATATTTAACGCAGCTCTCCTCTTGCATTCCATCTTCTCTCACCCGGTTCGTTTTATCTGATCTACCGCTTTCCTCGCCCATTCCTGTGCTTAGCTTTCCGAAGCTTCTTGTCCACGCACGCAAAGCACGGCTTGCTGCTCCCTTCAACCGCTTCGGGCGCGTCCACAATGTGTTACTATGTAGGAAGTAAGAAAGTGACGTCAGGGTTGCTACTGAACGTTCTATTTAGTGTGACAGTGTGCGGTTTGGGACGACACTGGACTGATTCGTGCGTAGTCGTTGGGAAAACTGGCAGATTTAGAGCCAATCATCAGCACTTCTCCACTCGCTGTAGCCAATTGTTGTTTACGAATGTTTATCGTAAGACCGCGACGTCAACACACGTCATAGAAAGAGACAAAGCGAAGAGCTGAAAGGTCTGGCTTCGGAAATAAAAATCCCATTCACATTTAACACCAGTAATAAACTGGTGTGTGCAGAATAGGCTTTTGTCCTTTCTTCGTCGTGTACCTTTGTAAAACCCATATATTATTAATGTATTAAAGTATTGTAATAGTAATAATGTATTTGTACTGTTTTGTATCGTTTACTGTATCAAAAACGCTCCTGTTGGTGAGACACATAAATTGCTGTTCTTGTTGCACTTGTTTTATTTACTGAGGGTAGTTATTCCAACTCAAAAAGCACCCATAACACCATTTTTACGTGGCACAAGGTTTTATATTATTTAACATCTCTGCTACATTCTGTACAAGTATACAGAGAGACGAGACGACATGGCTCCAGTTTTAACAGTACACAGAATAAGCAATATATAAATAGAATATAAATATACACTTTAAACTAGAAGTAGAATATAAAATATAAACTTTAAACTAGAGGTAAAAGAGAGACAATTAGGTTACATGTGGTATTCAGCCTACACTTTGGTCTAAGAGTTGTCTTTACACTGGATGTGCAGAAGATCTGTAACAGTTTCAATATGAAAAAGTTCTGTACAGACAGTCTGTTAAATAAAACAGTATCTGAGCGAACATAAAGTTTGATCTAGTATGCGCAAATATTGTGACAGCAGTAAAGTGGAGGACTGCAATCTATACAATACTTTCAATAATCTGTACAAATGTCAGTCAGTGAGAAACTACAATCAGTGTTATGTACAAGAAATGTTCAATAGTTGTGCAAATATTGTAGCAGCCGAGTCAAGATAAGAGAATTACAATTCCACTCATCTGGCATTTAACGTATGCCAGATCAGCAGCAGTTTAGAAAGTAAGTTGGAGTTGTTTGATCACCTCATGGTGGTCCTTAAGTCTGAATTCATATTAATACCCAACTTGAATGTAGTTTCCAGACCTTATTTTACTTAAAAATCCCTATGTCATCATCATAAGCCTGCTATACCTGATTCAGCTACAGTAGAAGAGGAAAACGCTTAAACTTTGGCTTAAAGCCTTAGGAGATTTTATCTATGACTTATCTATTATGGTTTAACTGATTATGCACTTAGTACATTCCACCTTCTTTTTTTCAAAGAAAGGCTGTGTTTTTGTCTACTTTATATAGATTGAGTTTAAATCAAATTTTACAGTCACTCATTTTTTCAATGTCTGTGTGAAACTGGAAAAGAAAACCATTTTAATGCTATGTGGATTATTGTAAGAAACCTAGGAAAATATTTGAGGAAACATTTTGGCAGATGTAATCATATGGCAGAATTTGGAATGAATTGCACATAAGTAGCCAAAGCATGTTAGACCCCATGGCATTGCTTAAACTTTTACTTCACAAAACCTTTTCACTGAGAATGCAAATAAATCATATATGCGATTACTCGGAATTAATACTAGCTATCTTGGTGAAAAACATGGGCGGATGGCTAGAGCGTTGAGTGACCTGGGGCTGCTAGAGATAAAGTAATTTTCAAGGTCTGACTGTGTGGGTGAATGTGTGTGCAAAACAGAGAAATCCATTAGTATCCATGATGCATTACCACCCTCACAGACTAATTACCTTTCCAGGGAAAGAAGTGTAGCATGGCGCAGAAAGACACATCCCTGCTGACAAATTCTGCACAACTAAAATCTTTGTTTTAATTGCTCAGACAAGCTTATACAAGATAGTTTTAAAGCAGCATGTTCTTGTCATCATGTTGTAGCAAAAGTCTCCTATAAATGATCTGAAATATTGATGAAGCATGTCTGAAGTGTCTGAACATGTCTGAACTGGAGATAAAAATGGAAGACTGTCATTTTACACTGTTCTTCGCCTACTCAAGTTTAGACAAATCAATTAGAAACTATTTTGTAGCAGTGTTGTGTAACATCACTGTTTTCCCACAGCTGGCTGTCCCACCAACAAACATAAATCTTAATTTTGGGATGACACTGATCTGATTTTATATCCTTATCAGGCTTGGGTTAGGACAGAAGAACAGAGAAGAAGTGTGGAGAAAAATGTAGGGAAAATTAAAATGGAGTATTTCACTTTGCAAGCCTAGCAAACCTGAGTTCACTGCTTAAATTTAAGGCATTTTAAATGTTTTCAACTTACGTTTGAGGATGTCTATGCATATTGTTTCTGCAGTGTGCATTCATTATTATAATAAATTGCAGTTCTCCTGAGATAGGTCATAAAGAACATTACAACGTATATTGTATTTTGTCAGTAAGTTCTTGGTAATAGTACAGGACACATAGTCTATTATTAGTCCTTAAGATAAATTAAGATAAAATGACAGTCACCTTAAAAATTTCCTTGACAAGATGGGTTGTTTGTAATTTTCTAGGAGGAACAACAAGCATCTCTGGCATATCATCTGCATATTTCACATGGCACATTATGTGATGTTAATGTTATTGTATGTCCCTGTATTTTTTTTCCCTCATCAACCGTGGTCCATTCTATTAATTTTCAGACGTGTGTGCCACAGATTTAGGACCAGGTTTATTTTTAGTACATTACTAAACTCCAACACTAGATGGCAGTACAGTTTAACACAGATGAAGACTGCGTAAAACAACTTCCTCAGCTGTACTAAATTACCAAATCTCAGTGATGCACTGCAGAGACTCTAACAAATACATTTAGTGTTTTGGATTTAATATCTAAACTGACGCCCTAATGCATTCACTTGTCTTCAGAGGGCAAATACTGAATGATTAGGGAGTGTCTGAAGAAGATGTGCAAAAAGCAAATGACACATTGCAAAAACAAGCAACATTACCAAGAATGTGGACTGAGGTTAGGCCAAGGATTCAACCTATTAAATAAACAACAATTATTTTCCCAAATCACATCTCACACTTAAATGCTCATGTGAGCTCAACTGTGAATCTTGATTTCCTCCCTTGGTGGTTGCTGCAGAGATGATAGGTAGCTCTGATATTCTGTACCAGACAGCTGGGTGTGTTTACACAGGAAATTAGATGGCGATTTTCACACTCTCTTCTCCCAGTGCCATATGGAGTGGTGCATTATCATTCTTCTAAGAGGGGTTGAATCATTATGCAGTGGCACAATTGTATCAAAAACGGTCATGCAGAATTATCCATTTCTGCCGAGCAGTGGTCGGTGGTATCACTTCATCAGTGCAATAGCCTTCTATGAATACCTGCTATTCTTTACTGAATGAAAGCACGAAACATGGGTTATATTACATTTTCTTTCTTCTACACAAATTGTTCATCTCTCCATCTCATCATTGCATTTTCAATTTCGGGTTGCTGCCATCAAGCCATGCTCATGTCCAGGACAGCAGGGCATGCAAAACCTAAGATTCATGAATAGGTTTTTATTGATCATACTAAAAGCTGGACATAGTAATTATCAGGGATAAACCTGAACAATGATGCTGAAATCCTTTCAAGGACTGAAAAGGTTAAAAAAGATTCTTAAAAGCTGTGCTAGGTGGAAAGGTTACAAAGGTCCTTCACATGCACTTTTATAGATTATTTTAATGTACTGGATGGAGAATGAAACCGATGAAAAAGTAGAAAACGAAATGCCAGTCAAGCATAAGCATTCATAACTGAAAATCCATCCAGCACACATGAATCTATCATGAATCCCTGTACAGCAGTTTAGATTTCCATCTTGCTCTGACGTCTACAATCTTTACAATCAAAGGAGGAACTAACAGAAACAGTGTTTAATCTTCTGTATGGGAAAACTGACTAATGATCTCCCATTATTGAGGCCATCCATCACTGTTGTCTTCACAGGACCCAGAAGGGAGGTTAAACGATTTGAAAAAAGCTGTTGATCATTGTTTGCTGTGATGAACAGTCCTTGGCCAGATCTCAAAAACCAGAGTTACAGCGTCAAATGAGTCTGTCCATCCCATAAAGGATGTTGCAGATCTAGTACCCTTGGCAATTAGGAATGTTTAGCAACTCTTGGTTCATAAATATTGTCTTTCTGAAAGACTATATGAAAATTGACAGGTTGCCCTGTGAAAATGGCAGAAATGAGCTTTTTTCAGGGACTGTTTTTTCTCCCACAATGGCATGTACTAAGCAATCAGGGCTTGCATTGTATTTGTTGATGAGAATGGTTCATTCTGAGATTGTCTCTACTTTTTGCCTCACTTTAAAGCTTCCTGCTATTTGTCACTTTATCTTATGATTTCTGTTGGCTGCACCATTCAGTGACAACTAATTCCAAAGTTGCACTTTTTACTGGACATTTAAAGCATTTGGCTGACTTACTTTCCTAATTGCAAAGACAGTTTTCCTGGAGCAACTTGAGGTAAGAAGCCTTGCTCAAGGGCTCAATAGTAGAAGTTCTAGAGGTAGCACAGAGGCAAACTTGAAAACATGGCTTCATAGTCCATATCCAAGAGTCCCACCCCTAGGCCTCCAAAGCAAATCTCCCATTTGACACAATGCTTTGCTTTCGCTGGTAGAGTTGTTCATCCAAAAGGTAGTGCAAAACAAGAACTGGAGAAAAACCCAACCCATTTTGTCATTACATTTGACTCTTAACATCTTCCATGCTATAAGTGTAACTTCATAAGAGAACTTAACTAAAATGTAGGTGCTGAAATGTTCATAACAGCTCTGCTGTACTCTGCTGTACACAGAGGGCATTGTATAGGCACTTCACTGCAAGAAAATAGGTAAAAGTGCTTAAGTTTCTATTTGACCCATAAGATTTATCTTCAAAACCATTTAGCTAGAGCTCAATGACCTGTACTGAATAGCCCCAAGTCCAGTCAAATCCTTCTAGGAGGCTGGGAAGTTGGTCTCATATGACCAGAGTAATAGGATTTAGCTCAGGCTGTGAGGCTTTATCTCTTCTCCTTCTTCCATTATGGAGACCAAAAAAAGAGCTGAATTCATCACAGTCTTCCCTGCAACTCTTTGATAGTACTCCACCAGTCTCCATAATGTGCATTGCTTTGCACTGCAGCGAGCCCCAAAACCCACGTAAGAGAGATTACGTGCGCTGCATGTGTCTGCGGCAAACCTGTTAGACTGGGTTAAGAAAAGTGTATTTTGCAAAGGCCACGGGAGGGCCATGAAAGCATTGGTAGTAACTGTTGTATTTGGGTGGTGGAGCAGTAGTCTGAGTGACTACAACAGTGTTGCTGACCATAAGATTTGGGGGTTTAAATCCTGGAAGAGTCTAAACACCACCCTTTGGCCCTTATGCAAGACCCTTAACCCCAAGTTTCTTCAAGGGAGACTGTCCCTGTTTAGCATCGCATAAATGTTTATTAAAACTTACATGTATAACATTACCAGGAAATTAATATTACTGCTGCATTCTCCTTTTCCGGGAGCCAAACACTTTGCTTTTATGCAGATATCTCAGGCAGTCAGTCTGTTCTTTGGGGGTTCTCCCTGGAAAATCTGCTCCTCACAGCTCCCGAGGTGTTGGCCACACGTCTGAGTGCTCATGCGTGTCGCTCCTCTGCAGCAACGGGATGCAGGCGGTGTTCTGCCCGACATGTGTGCGCCTCCCGCCAGCCTGTCAGCTTCAGAACATCTCAATGTTGCCTGTGCTCTCATAGCAAAGAAGCAGGGATATTAGATCTCACAAAGACAGACACCAGAAAATGATCGCCAAAACCACCACATCCTCTTTCTGGAAGCCTGCATCAACAAAAATACAGAAAGTAATAAGGCATCCAGACCTGCAGATTATTGGAGTGTGATGCATATCTGTTGTCTCTGGCATACATTTATCAATCAGAGGGGCAATGTTTTTAACAGATGTGGTCTAATGTAAGCATGGCCTCTACAGACTCGCACCACATTTTTATATTAAACAGTAAGATTTAATACAAGGGCTTTCAAGCTTTATTTTACAGTATAAACCAACACCACTTTATCAACTTATTTTTTTTACAAAACACTAAAATTATTTACAAGACATTTTACAAAATCATTCCATTTTCTGAAAATTGTTCTTTTAAGGACAGCAATAGCTAATTTTGTAAAAAGTTGATAACTACTTTGACAGGTCTTCAGTCATTTTTTTTTACCAGGGTAGTCATCAGTGCTACTGTCAAACACTTAAAAATATATTATATTTTTAAACAAAGACATGTCATTACTTATGACATCGCCACAATTGCAAAATCAGTGCTGTTGCCGAGTAAATTTGCATCAACATGACTGCATCTAGCAGAGGATGAGATGGAGGAGGCCCGCCTGAAATGCTTTGGAGACAAAATGAAAAGAAATTGTACTTTTCAACAGACATAGCCAAGCTGACCTTTATGTGACGCAAGTGCCTAATTACTTTCTCTCTGCATAAACCACAGGACTGGAATTTAAAGGTTAGCCTATCTGACGTTGGCATATCGATAAGGAAAGCCCTGAGAGCAAGGCTTTCATGACTGCATTAAAGTGAAAATAGAAAACAGTAGGGGGAAAAATAAAGCAGAGTAAATTCTTTCAAAAATGGACACCTGGAAAAAATAAGACATTTCTTAAATAAATTAAACTACACAAAAGATTAAATTGCTTGAAAACTTAGAGAAAAAAACATCCAACTAAAAAACTAAGTTCTAACAAAGAAAAAAAACATTTGAAAGGGTGCAGTGAAAGCAAAAAGGCACAACTTGCCCATAAATTAAAAGATGCAACATAACTGGAGTAGGGAATGTCAAGTGTTGAACATAAAACTAGACGTTGCACCATTCTGGCTGCATACCAGCATTCTGCAACATTTGTATATGACCTACACCCTTTTGCTGGTACCTTCAGCACAGCAAAAAACTGGATTACAGGTCTTGAACGGTCAGGAACAAGCAATTCAAAGAATGCAGCTTTGTGTCAGATGTAGGTTTCTGCAGCTATTGTGAGTAGAGTGCAAGTGGAAGACACACTGGAAGAACGCTCATGCAAAGAGTTGTTGTTATTCCATCCAGACACCACAGGGATGTGAATAGGCTTGACACACCCATTCAACCTTCCAGCACTCGGAGAAAGTCCGAGACACAGTCTCTGAAACAGCAGGTGGAACTTCCTCTTAAAGCTCTGGTTCATCCAGAAGTAAAAGATACAGTTGAGGAAGCCATTGGAGGTTGGTAACCACACAGCAACAAACTCCACCCATTCTGGGACCCCACTGCCCGATGTTGCTGAGAAAACGAAAATAAAATAATTAGCTTGTGTCAACCCTGTGTAATCTAGGTGAGCGTGATGAATTTTGCTCCAGTGTGAAAAATGCTGTCGTTCAAAACAAGCATTATAAGAATTGTTGCACTGATTTCAAAAGTGCACCAAGTATGAAATCACACGCATATACTGCATCATGGAAGTCATGTGAGGACACTAACCCAAACTGGCCAGCACAAAATCCCCATAATAATTACATTTTGGTGAAGGGGTAAACTTTATTTCACGATATTTAATCCGAAGTGGCACCTATCAATTACGGATCCACAAAGAAAATGTGCATACAAATATAGCAAAAGAAGACACCCACCGTTATAAATCATGATGGCCATGCATGGAGTCCAGCACGCGTAGTAGACGGTCATCACTGGAACGAGAACGCGCGAGGCCACATTCGGTCTGTTTCCGCCGTCCCAGTTGTGTTTCCTCAGTTTGAGCCGCTGCCGCTTGGCGGCGAACCACAGCCTCAGGTTGCAGAACGTCATTACCGCCGAGCACGGGAAGAAGATGAATCCGGTTAGAGTCAGAGTGTAGGTGACGTTGCTCGAGTAGGACGGGTTGCAGACCAGCGACGCCGTGGAGAAATAAACCTCGATAATACCCTCGGGGCACGAGATTGGCACTAGCAGAATGGGCGGGAAAATCCAGGCGAATGCAATAAGCAGTAGCGCCCGCCTCCGCGTCAAGATGGCGGAGTACCTCAGGGGATAAAACACGGCAATGTATCTCTCGAGACTTATCGTGGCGAGCGTGTACATGCAGGTGGAATAAATGGTGGCGTTAAAATAGGCCACGACGTGACAGAACGGGTCGGGTCCGTCGTTGTAGTCCTTAATGAGACTTACGCACAAGTTCAAGGGCATGACGATTAGTCCAAATGCTGAATCAGCCCCCGTTAAAGATAATAAAAAGTAGCGTGAGTTTCTCGACCAGCCGGGTACGGCTGAAGATATGACTGTTATGACAGCCAAGTTTCCCAAAGTGATCATAACTCCCAACACCAATATAATTCCGATTTTGATTGGACGGTGATCCTCCAAAAGCCTCAGTAAGTCCATGTTTTTTGGGGTCACATCACCCTCATTGCCTGGAAATGAGGTGTTGTTCATTCCAGACATGGTGGGGCATTAAAACTGAAGAGATTTTAGAAGACAACACACATGTAAAGTTGACAGAACCAACAGTCAAGTAAAAGCAAGGAAGCAACAAATTGCACCTGGTACTAATTAAACAACCATGTGACCTTACGGTCCAATTAAATGCCTTTAATTGTGTTTAAGACCACACTCATAACCAGAAGTCATATGACTTTAAGGACATTATAGATGGTTTGAAAAAGGTTGTAAATTAAAGTAACTGAATTAAAAGATTACCATGCTTCTTCTGTGCAGATTGTATTTCATTAGGTTTTTGTGCTTGGGTAGACTCGTCCCTTACATGGGATAATTTTAATGAGACAAGATCAGTTGTAAGGCACCTGAGCTCACCCACTGCCACCCCAGGAACTGGATAAGGGCAAGTCTAGTTGGAGAGGTTTAGTATGGATGGGAAAAAAGAGAGATTTTCTCAACATCCAGGCCCTGTGCCGGCTTGGTCTACAGGGACGTGTTCATTAGGACCTTGACAAGTGCATACATCACAGACAGTTTTCACTTGGCTCTCCACTGAATAGCCTATTAATGGTTGACTAGGCAGTTCAGGACTGTCTGACTTAACTGCCTGACAGGTCTCAGAGGACAATGACCTTGCTAATTAGTTTTTAAAAGAGAAGCGAATGTAATGTTTTGTGTATACTCTACCTTGAGGTGGAAATATTGGCATGACTGCAGTTGTACTTAATCTATGATTTGGACTATAAATGTAGTTTGCCCTGTAAATATAATTTACTAATTGCAACAAGGCTGATTTTATTTTATTTTCAACTTGGAATGACTAAGAATCACTAAATGGATACATTTCACTTTTCACTGTTCCTTAAAAAGACTCTTAAGCAGTGTGATTTGTTGCCATTTAGATATTTTTTCTTTGTGCGTAGAAAATTAACCATATTATAGTTAAAACCTGCCATATGTATTGTTTTGGAAAAAGCATGTTGCAGACTTGAACTATGTGATTCATTTTCGATCCGCACAGGAAAAAATGGGCAACTCTTGCCAACTCTTGTGCAATGCATAATCGCTGCACTCCTAATGTTAACCATCCACTGCAGAAAAGAGCTCTAGCATGACAACACGACCTAAACGTGTTATGAAAGCTGAAAATATGTCCACGTGCTCGCACTTAAGACAGCCTTCTTTCAAAATTCCACTCTGCATCTACTTGTGCCCATGCCCTGAAGCATGGTTTTAGAGGCGAGCAGAAATGCATCTGTTGTCATGTAGATAGTGAGTGCTGGGATTTCCAGTGGATGCATTGATTGTGCCTGCATCAAGATGAAAGAATGATGGTCCAATTTATGCCTGCAATTACTCTCTACACAGTGCGATAGCTATTTTTAGACAAAAAGAGGCCAGGAGGGACTGGCAAATGTCTCTGCACTTTTTGGTCTATTCGTAAAACATTTATTAGGTATATTTTGTTTACTGGAGTATTTCTGCCTTAATTATCTGTTTTCATTATGATCACTATAAGCTGCCCATTTTGGTGGGATGTAATGATATGCAAAAAGCCGGTGTTTGAAAATGTCTTTGTTGCAGATGCACAAGCAAAAGGGATTTTAACAATCTTCTTATTAAACATTCTCATGTTGGCTCAACGGATGAGTAGAGATTTTATAGAACAAATCTGGATAATGGACAATTCACTTTTCATTGCTGACATCTTTCCCTACTACACTACTTTTCATGATACATAAGATTGGGGTATTTGAGACATGTCCATAGATTTTCTGATTTCACTATTCTCAAATACATTAGTCTGTGGTTTGTCTCTGAATTTAGTTTCCAATATGTAATGATGAAAAAATACTGAATGGATTGACAGTATTTGCACAACTTGAAATCAATTTTCAGATATAATTTTAACCAATTGTTAGAGTGTGTTACAATATTACCAGCAATTCTTAACTGGATGATTTTAGTCTAAATTTAGGCTAAATCTGTTTCTATTTCTGTTTTTCAACGTGCATGAATTCAATGTGTTTGTGACACTCTGAGGGTGAGTTTGCTTTGACTGATAAAACTGTGTAGTAAGTCCCCCCAAGTGATTAAAGGCACTGACACATGGCAGATGTTAAAGAAGATAAACCCGAGAAGAGATGACTAATGCAAACAGCCATGATTACACTGAGAGACCTCACAAAACATCCCTCTGTGTGACAAACTCTAGCTGATAGCTGACTGGATCTCTGTCACAATGAGCAAAGCCTGCATGACAGACAGTTGCAGATCACCCAGGATCTTCCAGCAGAAACCCTGACCCTTTTTACATTCTTTTTTCTTTGTTTGTTGATATGATTTGAACTTACTTTGTGAAATAGCACAGTTTAATGTTTGCAATTTAAGGAGATTAACACGTCAGAATGTGTGGATAGGCAAACCATTCTGAATTATGCAAATACCAATTGTCATAAATCCTCTTTTGTAAAGAAGCTTTTCAATCCTGCCAATCATGAACAACATCAAACAAGAAGCAAAATGAGTTCTCTATTAAGCTCTCCCTCTCTCTTTTCAGCTCCACCCATCCACTCATCCATCTGTCCATCCATTCGGCTTGCTTTCTGGATAAATGAGTGTGTGTGTGCCTGTGTATGTGTGTGTTCATATCAAATCCCTTAAATAGATGTTTGTTTTTAAACTCAGGGGGCCATGGCGGCTGCTCCCAGCTGCCCCCTCCACTCCCTCCTCTCTGCAAATGGACACCTGTGATCTCCGGGATATTTTTAACCTCCGCCCGTAATTTCTCACAATGGTACTCACTTTAAATGACTCCTGTAGCAAATGGGTGCCATTTACACCATTACATAATCAATGTTTACAGTAAATATGTAAAATTAGCCTAAAAGCTGCAGGCTGGGAACATGATATGTGATCCACTCAAATATTTGGTTCAGTTCTACATATGCTTCTTATAGCAGAATCAGGAGAAATTATGTAGTGTGTATGCTCACTGTTCATCAGTTTACAGTTATAGTCCATAACTTATTTATGAGACTCAACAGATTTTAGAGAGTTACAAATTGGGCTTCAAAAATTGTCTCATTACTTTAACTATGTCAATTTGTGTGGATGGTCACCATATTCAGGATAATTTTGAGCAACTTGACAGCACTCTAACACGCCTTTTCTCTCAAAGTCTGACCCAAACTCTATGGGACTGAATTTTATCAGTGAAAAAAAATGACAGTAACTTAATGTTATGTAACTTGAGCTCGTCTCTTTTCAGAAAAGCCTCTGAAACAGCCAGAGCTATTGGCTGCCATTAAATGCTCTCTGCCTCCTGCTGTTAGGGCTCAGTGTGCCATAACAGTGATTTTTAACCCTCTTATCACCACCCCAGACGTTTGAGAGACAAGGCTTATTGTGTCCAGAGATATGCCAGGTTAGAATGCTGGCTGGATCTTTCAGAGCCTACAGAAACTTCCTTCCATTCAGATGTGTGAGGGACACTTGCGACAGTTCACGTTCCAGACAGACCTGCAGTTCTCACAGTACCCAGGGGCAAAGAAATGCTGTTCACTTATAAATGCATTCAGCACATTATGCTTTCACCTCACCCGGGAGAGCAGCATGTATTTGGCAGTGGGAAATATAAGGGTAGTTGTAATAATAACAATAAATTATAAAGATATGTTGCAACAGCAGTCTTCCGCAGAGAAGACCTGCAGGTCGTCTACATTAAAGTTTCATGAGTTTCATTAAAAGGCAAACAAGGAGAGAGTTTTGCCAACCCACATCTTTAGGAAATCAACCTCTTTTCCACTTGAAAGAGGAAAGTCAAACCCAACAATAGAGCACACGTTGACTGTTGTTGAACAATGAATTATGCATTATTGATGGTTTCCAGATAACTTCAGGGCAAGTATGAAACTTTGTGGACGAAGTAGCAAGAGGTTTGCAGGCACACTGGGTGGTCTACACTCCACATGTTCATTATTCTTTGGATTTTTTTCAGAAAATTATGGAAAATGGTCTGCATGTAGACCTAATGTTGCATATGTAGATGGTACAGACGTTAAAAACTGAAAAATGATATAGTCTCACATTAATTGTGGAGTGCACATACTCCAGATGGAATCATAGCATGGATATTTCTTTCTGAGTTCATAATATGAATTTAATATCTTGAGTTTCTCTTTTCTTCAGCCTTTACAGATTTTTGCCAAAGGCATCATCTTAAGATGCAGCTGTCTCAAATTTATCACGTGTGCCCTTGCCACGATGGGTAAATTAATCACATCGTAGTGTATGACTGACAGCTGAGAGCTGTGAGTGGATTTGGCAAATATGAGTCTTGGACTGTTTTCCAGACGGCTTCTGATTATGACAGACATGAGTGAGCAATTATTCCAAAGGTGTTGGAGGAGAGAAATTGGAAGACAAATAGATCAGTGAGTAACATTTTCTATACAGTTAACATTACATTTGTTGCTGGTGTTGTAGTCACAATTATTGCATTTTGGTGGCTGTTTATGTGACGGCTGATTGAGTTCTCTGTGTCTACACCACTGACATTCTTAATGATGTACATTGGCACAGATGCAAGACTTCATTAGAAATCAGCCAAACGTGCCGGTAGGTGTCATAGCATCAATCAATATCTTCCAAAGGAATAATGAACTCTAGCACTTGATAGACAAATAGATTATTGATTAATTGATTATTACTGTCATCTATAGGTGCAGATAGAATCTTTATCAAGTATTAAGGCATTGCTGTCAAAACTAACACTTGGGAGAAAATGTTTATGTATTTATAGACCTCAGCCATAGGGATTTACTGACGTGTTAACTCATAAGGAGAGACTTTTCCCACTGGATATGTGATGACTTGATGATTTCTTTTTAATTAGACCATGCTACCTCATTTAAATGCAAGTGAGAAAGCAGCAAAAATAATGGTAATTAATAGTCCAATGCACTACTGCCATTTGCATATTCAAAAATATAAATATATGTCATATACTGTATATGTATTCATACTTACTTTAGTTTCTGAAAAATCTTTATGAGTTTACCGACTCTTTTCATGTCCTTGTAAGCAGTAAATTGTCAACTGACAATCTTGTGACCTGGTGAAAGCTTTTGCATCACCTGAGATTTCTTCAGGCTCTATGAAAAGTCTGTCTGTCTGAATTAAGAGCCTATTGTAATTGCTTACACTCTTAGTCAGTAGTATCAATTATACTAGCTATACAGCCCTTAAGTAAGATTCATCAAGGTATTTGAAAGGAATCCTGCTTGATATTGAAGTCATTAATGAATAATGAGACCAGAAAACCCTCAAATGTCAATCGAGGGCATACAAGCGATACAATATATGTGTGAGAGATCTACCTTCTAGCCACAACTTTAGAGGGCACCTGTGTAAACCAACTTGAAACTTCAGTGCTTTAGCTCGAAGTCTGTGCTGCATCTGCATAAACATGGCAGCAGCATAAAAGCAGATTTTCATGGGCTTTAGTTAGCTCTGATCTTTCCATAAAATAGACGTATTTTGGATGTTGAATAGTGGCCCTGTTTTAAATGAATACTTTGATGAACCTAAGTTTGGACATTAATGTTGTAAGAAAAGGCACATTATGGTCTTATTTAATTATTTTGTGAATTATTTGGGGTTGTAAAAGGCCAAGTTGGATCATTTTTGAATGTATATATTGAGAATATGTCATGGGAGTGAGAAATAATGTTTTGCCTGTGAGATTATTCACATCCTTAAATGTTAAAATAAATGTAAATTCCATATTTACAAATCTTCCCATCTCCTGGTTGAACTTATATACATTATAAATATAGAAAGTGTTCCATTTTAAGAGAATCTGACTTCATACAGTACAAACAGTTTTTTTAAGACAGGTAAACACACACATACCACTGATGGCTCAGAGAACACCGGCGGCGATGGCCTCCGACCGATTTGTAGAGTTAAAAGTGGAGCCATAACAACGTGGTTTATCATGTCTCAAAGATCATGCCGAGAGATCAAAAACAGGATCTCAGTAATGGGCTCGGCTACAACTTCTAATCTTTGGGCCCAGGAGTGCTGTCAGGCACAGTAATGAGGCTCTATTAGCCAACCCTACCTGCAGAGAATCACCATGACCTCAGAGGTACACAGGAAAGAAGCGTTGCCACACAGCCGATGTAATCTCCATCCGAAATGAGCCCTGCAACTCCCCCTTATCAGAAAAACGTTTCTCCCTCCTGTCACACTGTTTCAAGACTTTGAATAAACAGCATCAACTATGCCAAGGCAGGGAGGGTAATTTGCTTAATTGCCTGATGTCACATTTCCCCATGTCATCAGGCTTAGAGGAAGTGCTTCCCCAGCGCAGGGATTTTGGAGCATGCTTAAACGGCCTCTCGGGGTTCCGTTGTGATATGGCACCATATAGAAATTATTCACCGCCACTGACGACATAATAGCACAGCTCATTTGCACCTCATTACCGCACTTTCACTGGGGCCTGCAAAAATCGCTGGCGTTCATGCTCGTCTCTTTGTTGAGGGTAGCAATAATTAAAAATTAATAAAGTCCTCCTGCGGCAAACGTTGCTGCAATGCCATAAGTGTGAAAAGAAAAGGCCCTATGGTACACTAGCAGCATCCGGTGCAGGAATAAAGGCCCAGAGAGAGGAACCGGTTGTGTGGAGGTCTGAGCCATTCTGAATCTTATGTAGATATAACAGAGGAAGTGGGTGGATTTAAGCAACAGTGGGTGGAAGTGGTTCAAAAGATGCTTTAGTGACTGTCTTGTGCTGAAAAATATAAGCAATAGAAAAGCACGGTAGGTCAGCCTAATATGTACAAGCATGTTGAAGGACAAGGTCATTTTTGATGGTGAAAAACATTCCCCATTTTCTTTTGCTACATTTGGGGAAAAAGAGTAAGATTTCATGTGTATTATTAGGATACGTGGTGCAAATTGTGCTAAATTTAGTTCTTGGATTTTGTTCATTGTTAACCCCTTAAGAATTCCTGTCCCTTTAAGAACTCCCAAGTGTCTGAAATTGGAGCACGGTGCCTCCATCATTACAGAAGTTGATGTTTAATAGTAAGGTGGAGGTTCAGTAGCAGCCCCTACTGCACTCCTATCACAAGTATTCACAACATACATCCTGTGACGTGATATGCCTTAATCCCGCTGCGGTATGTATCCTAGCCTTGTGTCATGTTTAAAACAAAATGCATTGGAGAGAAACGACACATGCACCGTGTAACCGAGAACCACATAATAAAAGCTCAAGGCCTTAGCACTAGGAAAGAGTGGGTGCATAATCTATTTCAAAACTGCCATGACTTGGCAAGCAAAATAACAGAATCATATATCGAAAAAAAGACCTTGATGTTAGTGCAGCAATCCCTTGAGCTAGGAAAACTCTATTCAGAGAGCTGCGATGTTAAAGCTCTGCTTCTCTCTTTATCGATTGGCAAAAAAATGACCCCCATCACAGCGCCATGCTGTTTGGCCTTTGGTCCTGCATGTTGATGCTGTCTTATTTTAGATGCAGCAGACATGAAGCACTTCAATAACTGCTGCACATGTTGTGTCTGAACAGTGACTGCACTGCAGAGCTTCTGTAAAGAAAAGTACAATACAGGTGGGGGTGGGAATGATAATGATGATGATGATGATGATGATGATGATGATGATGATGATGATGATGACTATGATGATGATGACGACAATGAAGATACCTGCTGGGGCACCAGCGAAATGGGAGAAATCCATGTGAAAGAGAGATTTGTGTTTAGTTGAGATGTTTGTTTTAGAGAGTGTGAAAGAGACAGAAAAGAAGAGGGAGAAGTGCAGTGGGAGTTTGACATATTTGCATCATTCTGCTTCACTGCTGCTGGCAATATCCATGTAGGTGGATCCATTACTGAAATCCAAAGAGCTTATAAGTGAAGTGGTGGTCTCACTGTGGTGTTCGTCATAACCCCTTTATCTGACACCAGTGTTAAGAGGCTGAGTAGTTACAGCTATCAAGAGAGGCTGCAGTAGTTTATATACAGCACAAAGCACTGCTCTTATAATGTATAATCAGAGGTATACAGTACTTGAGTAATTATACTTCGCTACTGTACTACACTATTATTTTAAATGCGTGGACTGAGTGTTTTCAATATTAGCCACTCTCCAGAGCTCTACAGTTATACAGAATGTGATGTACCTCTTAACTCCAGTACATTTTGACTGACAGCGATGGTGACTTGTTACCTTTTGCACCATGTCTTTTTTTAGGAAGGTGATACTTAAACAAAGAGAGTGTCACCCAAGGATGTTTCAATTACTCACTGCCTACTTGAATGTTGATTTGTGCCATAGTCTGGTTTGGTTTGCAACCATACGAAGGTGACATTTGACCTATTTTGAAATCTAGTAAGCCAAAGCAATTTTACTTTAAGACTGTATGTCAGGTATTTCTTATAATGGCTAATATTTACTAATTTATTAAAAATGTACTGTAAGTACTGTTATTACAAAGCACTTTTGTACTTTAAGTCATGTACTGTTTGTATTTGTATTAATAACTTGCACTAAGCTGTTGTTCTAGTAGAGATTATCTGCATGTGCTAAAACAGTGACTAATATTCCCTGATGCATAATCAACTCCCGTGATTTAATTTGTCAAAGTGTATAATAACCCTAACGAACAGAGGACAGAACAAGGCAATTTAATTGAAAACAATCCAAGGCGTCAGTCTTTAATCAGATTAACTGAAACATTTGCTGTCTGATTAAACATGGTGCGAGTAAGTCTACCATGGGAATTATGGCTCTTGGGATAACAATCACCCACAGGTATGGAGAGGCTCTTGCTAATCAGGGCCAACTCAAGTGCTCTGCTGGCAGCCAAAGCGCTGTGGTCGTTGCATTCTGCTAGCTTGTCATCTTTCCATTTTAACAAGCCAAAGTATGGGGCCCAACTGGCACTGAGCAAAAGAGAGGGGGAGACAAAAGGCTATAGATGCATCCCAGACGAAGCACGTCGCTACTGACATCGGGTACATCCGTTCCCTACCGACCTCTGCTTCCCCTCCATATTCTCCACCCAGCTCGTGCCTCCTGTTCAGGCTTTGTCATTGTTGATTTAAGCTGCAGCTTGTGCTAGCGCTGTAATCCGCCCGGGATTTCACTTTCTGTCGGGAGCCTGATGCAGACGCCACTACTGCTGCTGTACTCACACTTCATATGTGTGAAGAAGGGATGCTCACACTCAGGCTCATAAGAGGAGTTTTGTACCAGTGAAATGCAGCCCTGTGAGATGTACTTCAAAACGTAGATGTTAAAATCTAAATTTTTGATCTCAGAAATGTTTTGTCATGAACGAATGTGGCAGCACATAGATACTTAGGAATTTATGCAGATTTGAAATTAGAGAGCTTTCACAAAAGATGCATGCATAACTTTAACTGTTATCAATTTCTGGTCATGCTGGTCAGTTGCACACCGCAAAAGGAACTGTACTCTACATTGGGGCATAATGGTTAAGGAGTTGTCTGGACCGGTAAAGGTGAAACTGATGTACTCATGAGCAAGGCACCGTCCTCAAGCACCTCTCCCTGGGCACTGCTTGTCAGCTGCCCACTGCTCTTTCACGGATGGGTCAAATGCAGGGGCCTTATTTGGTTGTGGTGTGTTCACAATGACAAATAATCACTCACTGACCTAAATTCATTGAACCATAACTAGAATTGGAACCTTTGCTTGTTTACTATATTCTGGGACATAAACAGTTGTTGTTCTTACCAGACCCTGGGCTACTTTAAGTACACCTAGAAAATAAATTTCAAAACACATAATCAAAATGACATCAGTATTTGAAGCTGTCTAAACTGTTTTGGTGTTTAAGCATTTTTCCTGCACAGTTGACCCGTTCATGCCGAAAAAGACAATGAAATGGATTTCATTTTCCTTTACGTGTCTAGTTGATGGACAGCTCTTAGCATCTGCTATTTCAAAATGTTCAGGGTCAAGAGGAGTAGGAGATGAGTGGAGGAAAACAATAGTAGGCAACTGGGATACATGGATAATCTGGAATGAATTCCATTAAATCAATACGGTACTGGATGATTTTGTGCTTGTTTATATAATCTATTTCAAGGAAGCATTTGTTCTGTTGTGTTTTTCAGAGCATTGCTTTCAGAGTGTTTTGTAATGCTAAAGAATTATCCCTGTGTTTTCTCCAGGCTTCCTAGGCAGTCTGTTAGCACTGGGGCAAATGGAGAATGAAGCGACAGAGGGAGATGTTATCCAGTTAGAGTGACAACACTCAGGAGACAGCAAGCAACGCAGCTGCCGACTTGTTTAGCTGACAACACGATGGCCTCACAGTTCAGAGCGCACACACACAGGCAGAGAGAGAGAGAGAGAGAGGGGGGAGAGAGAGAGATCTCATTTCCGATGCCCTCATACCTCAGGCTGGCTGAAGGGAGTACATCATTTTATACTAATTATATAAAATTTTTATTTCTTTTTTCTTTTCCATTCAATCAGACCTGACCCTGCAGATGCCAAAGATGTTTCACAGTGAACGCAAAAAAAAACTTTTGCATTGAGCTACACAGTACAGAATCTCTCCAATAAACTAAAAATTTCAAGGACGTACAAAATACCTACAGAATATCAGTGAAACTTTTTGGCCCTCCATTTATTTCAATAATCCTTACGCCAACACAGAAATACATGCATTCTTAAATTAATGAGAAGTATATTCAGCTTTGTGTGTGAGCTACTTTGATTCTACAAAGGGCAAAAAGCACTATCATTCTCATTGAAATTCAGATTCCTAAATCATTTTTACAGCGGAAATTTCTCACATTTCAAGAAACAGCTCTCAGGGTGGTGAAAAGAAGGTGTAATTGTCGTACCCTCTGGGAACATTAAAACCATTAAAACCACCTCCAGATTGTTTGCACCAAAAAGGTCATGGCCTTCTTTATCCTCACTCTACCATCCCAGCAGTAGGAGATTCTGTCTTATGCAAGCATCCAATCCAATGCCTATCTGAAGCAAACAACATGGGACAGGGTGTTGGCATTCACAACCTCTTTTTTTCCCCAATGTTCTCAAAACCTCACTGCGACCTCCTCTCCCAGATGCTAATGACAGACTTCTTGTAACCCAGATCCCTACAGGATTGCCATGGGCCTGTCACAATTTTCCTCTCTTGATTGGGTCACCAAACTTAAGTCTAAGTGTTGAAAGAAGAACTGCCTGCCGAGTCCAATTAACCAGTGCTCTGACCTCACACTCTGAGGTGATGTAGTGCTAATAGTTTCTGCATTTTGAGGTGGGGGTAGGACTCAAAGAAATGTCATCCTAGAAAGGAACTGCTAAGGACAAAAGCAAGAAAATTAAATGCCTAAACCAAACGACTGAATTTCCCTGCACCCAACCTCAACAAAACATGTCAATTTATTATGGTTTTGATATTATATTTATGAAACAGTTATACAGAACTGAAATTACTGGAATGAAAGCAACTGGTTTGGATTGATTTTGTCTTTATTTTTCATTTGTTTGAGGCAACCTGAAACTTAATTTTACAAAGCTTACATATGTAGCTAATAATATCTATTCCGATATCATTTCCTAACATTGGTCCAACAATTGAACTGAACTGAACTCTAAAAACCAAGTGATGTCAAGCACTTGTTACATTGTCAAAGTAGATCCAATATCAGCACTGCACCACACTGAAGCCAATTTTATTATTTCTAGTCAATAAGTTTTACTTGCTTCATTCATTTTCACCTGTCAATGTGTGAACTATTTATAAAAAATGTGAATGTTCCAGTACTGCAAGGTCATATGAAAGTCAATTTAAAATATCACCAAAATAAGAAGTTGGTCAGGAGCACCACAATCATCTTGAGTAAGAGGGAAAAATACATTGACATTATAATTAGAAGGCTGCTCTAGAAAGAAGTGGGGTCAAAAGGAAGTATTTATTCTGTCACATTTTTCATCATGTTTTAGAAACCATTTTGCAAGCTTCAGTGAACTAATTGTCCTTTACAAGACAATAAGCAGCAAAAAAGCAGATGTGTCTGTGTATTTCTGCCTCATCCCTCTTGCTATAGATGGGCAACAATGAAATATCTCTGGCTAACAGATTTCTGCATGCAACCTGACCTTTCCCTGTACAGTGGTTGGAGAAATGTGAGTGCGTGTGAGTGCATATGTGTGTGTTCCTTCTGCGAATTTGGAATAAAAGCCCTTTTTTGAAGCACTGAAATGAACCACTCTCCCTCTTGACACACATTTTTACTAAGTCTGAATATCTGTCCAAAACACATTAAAAGCATCCTCTCCCTATTTAACAGCCCATTGGCTGTTGCACAGTTGAAGCCACTTGTGCTGCGTGTTGTTTAATACATGTATTTTCAGTTAGCTGATAAAATGTTTCACTTTGCCTTGATAGAGATTAGCTTGGAAAGAGATCTAATTAGGGTATAGCACATACTGCGACACACAAAAGTAATAAAATGACTTTATCTAGAGTGGAAAACAGGGTGTTTTAATATACTGTATGTGGACTATCTAACTGTTATCGATTTCTTGCAAACATTTAAGTGAACCACCATGGTTTTGTATAAATAAGGAAAATGTGATAGCTAACACCCTTCGTGCTGGTTTGCATGAATATTAATGTATTATAAAGGTCTAGTTAGTATGAGAAAAATTTTACCTTAAGGTCCCTTTAAAGATCTATAAATACTTTACAAACCCACAATGTATATGCCCACATAAGAAAGGACAAGGCTGTCTTGTATGACTGAATGTAAAGCTACACGGCAAGTCCACAAAGTTTTGTTGTGGGTGGAATGTGAAATGCTATCAGCAATTTTATTTCTTTGTCTCCCAGACGCTAAGATTTCTGAGGCTTTCATTGCTAAACCTCAGCCTTCATCATATAGCCTTCTGTCAATCATTTAAAATGTCAGTGCACAGGTAGCTTGATTTACGAACTGAAAGTGCTATTTCAGACAATTTTTCATGTTTGTGCATGCAATTTTCTTCCCAGTGGCAGAGCACTTTCATTAATCTGTGCAGTGGGAAATAAAGAGGAAACAATCAAATCACTCACTCTTTGTCTGTGTTTATTCCCAGGTGTGTTGACTGAAGGTTTCTAACTGAAAGCCATATGCCTATTATATTGAGTATGGTTTGTATGGCATTGTTTGTATATGTAGTAAAAAATTTTAAATGCCATGTAAACGTTGTAGAAAAATCCATATGAATGCTTGTAATGGTCTGACAAAGCTGGCAAAGTACAACTAACCATGGTGCTGAAATGTTCATGTCAAATGTCATTGAAAAGCTCATGTTTCCAGATCAATCCTTTTATTATTAGTTAACGTTGTAGTTTCCTCAAAAATGCATCATACCTGATGAATAGTCACTGATGCATCAGTTAAATGAAGCATTAATAAGAACCTGGCAATTGGTCCCATTTCCAGTAATCATCATCATTCAGTGGTTATTTCCTGACCTGAAAACCTCTTCATGAAAAAGCACTCTGTGCACCCAAGTCCTTCAGCAAGCAGGAGGTAATTTTTTGAGGACTCACAGTGTCTACTTGCCATTTCATGCCCTCCATTCTCTCTTCCTACTGCGAAGACCTTGACTGACCCACCATCCTCTCTCTCCTCCTGCTTGGGGGCAGGTGAGGATGAACTGGGTTATGGCAGGCCTCAGAACACCCTAGACACGGATAAGTTTTCAGGTAAATGACCGCTGAACTCCCTCAACAGAGTTTTGTCTAAAGTCTAGAGACTACTACTCAATCAGCCTCAATCCAGATGGCAGATACAGAAATGGGTAATATGGCACAGTCCCCATGAGTGCTGCCCATTCTGTTGGGTTGGTTGAGCCAACACTATTATTGTTTATGCTCAGTACTCCAAAATAAACCTGGATTATGGATGGATCCTGGCCGTCTCCCTCCTCTCCTTTGGAGGACCATGCAGCTGAACGTTGTGGAGAGAGAAAATATGTTTCAGTTTTGAAAGGGACACACACACACTTCCAAGCAGAGTCAGGGAAAAAGAAATCGAGAAAGATTGAGAATAGGGGAGTACTGAAAAAGCTGTAGATAATACAGCATCAGAGAGATAAGACAGCATCCTTGAACCTGAACGCAGTTATGGTCTGAAGCTTGAGATTCATCATAAGGTTCAGTCACTTCGCTGAGTTCAAACAGTGGACAGTTGGACCATCACCTTTTCTTTGGCATTCATCATAACTCAGGAATCAGGAGTATGTGTGAAGATAAAATATTACTCCTTTTGTGCCCAGCTGTGTTCAAGTATTTTAATTCACATATCTTTTATTTGGCGCTAATCAGAAGAAAAACAGGATTAGGCGAATCAAAATTCCTATATGAAAAGGATAATATGTGGATATATCATAAAAATGTGAAGCACGTATGTATATATAAATAAACTGAGTCAGACCACATAGAATGTTACAGTAAAAAGCAACAATTGCTAATATGTATAACAATGAATTAACGTTAATGCAAATGACAGAAAGTCTCATTAGCTTTCAGTTGATAACATTGATATTTTCATCTGAATAAATGTTAGGCATTCTGCAATGAATGACGTTTCATATTTTGGAGTCTAGTGTTTTTACCAGACATGCAGTAATATTCTGCCATTCATCTTTCCTTAACCATTAACCTGCATGTCAACCCTACACATGTACTGATGGAAGTCATCACACCATTATTGTGCTTCAGTTCGGAACCAGCATGGGTGATCCATTTACTCAAAATACACTGGACCTCCCGGAAAAGCGAAAATCTACAGACTGGATCTAACCTCTCTGCCTCTCTATCTCTGCATGCCATGTGGAGTGCATATTGAGCATAAGAGAAAAGCCAATATCAACACTCCAGACCCTCTTCACTGCTCGCTTCCTCTGAGAGAACCACTAATCTGAGGTGGAGGAGATTGTTTTTCACGTCATGGGAGAGACGTCAATAGGCCTTGTGCTGTGTTGTGAGGATCATCACGTGGTGTCAGGATGGAGTGGAACTTGCAGATAATGTCGTCCTTTCTATTTTCCTTGGGATCACAGAGGTGACCGACCTCAAGTTAAATGTCAGTGGCTTTGAGACCCTCCTACACATTGCAGTCTGTGATGCTTTATGTTTGCTAAATTTCATGCACACCAGCTGGGAAAAGAGTTATTAACGGTTCATATGATCAGTCACTGTCAGTGTTTATTTCAGCAGTTTATTTTGGCAGTTCCGATGCATATAAAATGTGAAATTAATTGATTTTGAGGGTTAATGTGTTGCTTAGTGCCTAAAGGCTAAATAAATCCAACTTCAATAAGAACTTGCATTTAACCTGTCAATAGCTAAGTGTGTTTTGTGGCAAACTGCTGAAAGATATCACATACGCCCACTTGCACTCAGAATAAGTTCCTTTTTTGTTGCCCCCACAGCCAGTCAGGGCTTTTCAGATCTCACCAAGGTCAGCACGGCTCAGTATTATAATGTTGCACAGCTCATAGCTCCAGCTTTGCACTTTAGCAGGCTTGTATACGGTTTTTGATCTGGACGTCGCACAGCAAATAAGAAATGACATCCTTTATCATGTGTTGAAAGAGGAAAAGTTTTTTAAAGGGAACGTTATGCCGGGAAGCGAACAAAGAATAGAAAATGCTTGTGCTATGCCATTATTACCTACCAGGAATTCTAAAAGTCTAGTTAAAAGTTGTTAAAAATGACAAGGATGTCACAGGTAACATACGCCCTATGGCCTTAGATTGTTTTTCTATTATGTCTTCTACTTGAAGCTTTAGTCCCAAAGCATTGATTCCCCTTTAGAAGTGGGTTGTAATACCAGACAACAGCCTTTCACGTGATTATACATGAACATGGTAGTTCGTGCCCTAAGTCATGGCACAGTTGTCACTGGTGTGAAATTCAACCACTATTTAAACATCTTAATTCAGCCAGCCTAATTTAAGCAACAGACCATTATTAAGCAAGCTAGTCTGGCGTAAAATACTGCAAATGAAATGAAAACGCTAATAACGCTAAACAAGTGAAAGGCTCTCTCAGTTGTTTAGCAGCGAGAAGGTCCTGAGTTCGATCCCTGGTTTGGCTGTAGGGCCTTTCTGTGTGGAGTTTGCATGCTCTCTCTGTGTTCCTGAGGGTGCTTCAGTTTCCTTCCACAGTCCAAAGGCATGCAATATAGATTAATTGGCACACTAAAACTGCCCCATAAGGTGTGAATGTGAGTGTGATTGTGTGAGTGTGTGTGCCTTGCAGTGTGTTGGTGCCTGCCCAACCCATAGTTCCCAGGATAGGCTCCAGTCCCCACGACCCCGATAGGGATTAGGCGGTTCAGATAATGAATTAATGAATGAATACATCTTAGATCGAAAATTTACTGGTTGCTGTAGGCAAGCTGTTTTTGTCATTTTGACTGTCTGGTGCCTTTAAAAGCTTAGATTTTAAGGATTAAATGTTCATTTAAGCTCTCTAGAAAAAAATGTAAATCTTACTGCAGTCCTTCAAGTTATTTAACCATACAGTGGTTTAGTTAATCTGACATGAACATGCTTTTACTCAATAATAACATTTTGTCAGCATTATAGTTGAAATAACCATGAAATACATGTTAGGTCTGGGTTACATCACATTTGCAGCTATTTCATAAAAGTCATGTTTTCATCTAATATGCTTTTTAAAAATTGCCATATGACAAGCAGTGCATTCAAATCTGTCTGCAGAATGTATTAGTGTACTTGAATTTGGCCCAGTGCTTAAATGTCTGCACATGGTCACTATAGAAAATAAAGAGAAGAGGAATAAATGAGATGTAATCAGCTTTGATAAAAAGTTAATGGCAGTAAAGTTGGAGTTTCACAGGGAGTTTCTGAATAGCGCCACCCCATTGTGACTTTTTGCTGCTCCACAGAGATGCGGTGGGGATGCTGGCAGGCTTTCCAATCCAGTCCTTGGGTGCAGAGATAAAATTGAGGGGGCAGGTGGGTTTGGCAGGGAGTGGAACTGGTGAATTCTGTGACGTGTTCAATCAGAGCACAAACACCTGGCCAAAGACAATACCAGTTCCAGCATTTCAAATATGTTTTCATTACAGTCAAATCCACAAGGCAAACGCAGCGTCCAGCCCCTCTCACCTCAATCACCTCTGTTGTTGCTGATTTCTCTCAATCCTTCCCCCAGACTAATTAGAATGTAATTAACTGGCCAATTAAATGAAGACAGATGCAAGCAAAAACCTGATAAATGTGCTGCTGATAAAACGCTTGGTTGCTGTGCCAGTAATGGGTAGCGATGTCACTGTGACAGCAGTTTTATAACGTTGTTTAAACCTTCTCTATTGAATACTGATCAAGGAATATTTCCTTTAACCTCTTACTGACCCATGTATGACTGAGTATAACACATGAGAGACAAAAGTTGATTAGAAGATCTGCTTTTCTTTATTAATTCTTCAAAATAGAGCTTGTGTTAGTGCATGTTCTATATTTGACAAATTCCGTGTGATTTTTAAGTATTACATGGAAAACATGTTGTGCAGCTTTATAAAATAGCCCTTACAGTTACTGTTTTATTGTGGGTAGTTCATTAAAGCAACTGTTTCTCAAGGGTTGTGTTGGGTTTGTCAAAGAGACAGTTACTGCAAATGTGACCAATCATGACTGACTACGAAGTATTTGAGAAATGTCTTATGTATGCATTGTTATATCTATAGAAATATTAAGGGGATTGTGATTTATTGTATGTCTTTCAGTTAAAGCAAAAATAAGGCTTAAGATTAAAGGGCTTTAATTAACATTGTCATTTCACAAAAATGGACACAAGCTTTGGCCTGGTGACAGCTTAATGTTACACTAATGAGAGAGAATTCTGTGTTAGTCATACAGTGATGCAGAACAACACAGAGACAGTAAATAAGCCAGGATACCTGCTGGTATAGATGGAGCTGAATCCCTGCAGTCCCACTGAACAAAGACAGTCCAAATGGCCATTGTGAGCTTCATTCCTAGAGTCAGTGAGGGAAAGAAATGGTTGTCAGACTATATACATGGCCTCCAGTTCTGCACAGCATGTTTTGAAACTTATCTAGTGGCATTAGTTTGGGGAAAATTCCTAAAACTTTAATTTTGTGTTATTGATCCAAACCTCCTGAATTAACTGAAAACTGAAAACAGTAAATGTTTATGCCTAATTAACACAGATTTATTTAGGTTTGCGTTTGCGTGGGTTTCCTCCGCGTGCGCCAGTTTCCTTCCACAGTCCAAAGGCATGCATTGTAGGTTAACTGGCGACTCTAAATTGGCCCTTAAGGTGTGAATATGTGTGTGACTGTGTGAGTGTATGTGCCCTGCGGTGTGTTGGCGCCTGCCCAGGGCTGGTCCCCGCCTTACGCCCAAAAGTTGCCAGGATAGGCTCTGGTCCCCCTATGACCCTAGCTGGGATTACAGCGGTTCGGAAAATGAATGAATGAATGTATGTTGCCCCTTTACTATGCCATCCCCAAACCTTTTGTCCTGCTTTTGAAATATCCTTCAATTCATTCATGTGATTCAATATCTCTAATGTGTCTATAACGTTATGTCCATCAAATGTTAAGCATGTAGTTCCTCCTGGCAGACTAATCAATACCATTGATTACCCACTTGGCACACTGCATCAAGACAGACAATTGATGCTGTGTTGTGTTAGTGTGTCTCTTCCTGTCAGCAAGAGAGGCATTCTGTCGCCTCGGGCCTTTGCTTACGGCATGCAGACAGCAGACAAGGAGTCTCCCGCCATTACTAATGGATGCGCTGAGGCTTATCAATAAGACATAAGTGTATTGGGCTGAATAGTGGTGCTGCATTCTCTGACGTGGACAAAATAATCTGTGAAATGTTAGGTGGAGAGAGAGACAGAGTAAGAGAGACAGCAAGGGGCACAACAAATCCATGGAATGTTAGGGCAAAGGAAGACAGAGAGACAGACACAAAGAGAGAAACTGTATTTGAAAGAAAGAAAGACATTTCTGTTGTTAAAACTTTATTCCATCTGTAATGAAGTGAGTGTAGAATTTGTTTGGAAGCAGAGAAAACTAAAAAAAGTGAGAGAGAGAGAGAGAGAGAGAGAGAAACAAAAGAAAGAGAAGCAGAGAGATTGCATCACATAAGTGTATAAAATATTAGCGTGAGTGTGGACAGAAAGAACATACTTAAAGAAAGTGAGAAAGAGAGAAAAAACAGAAGATTGAGCATTTGAATAAGAGCATAAAGAAGAAAATTTCAAAGAGAAGAGAAAATACAAAAGAAAGAGAGACAATTATTCTGTTTCTTTCGTTTTTGTGGAAACATCACATCCATCAATTATTATGCATGGAACTAGCGTATTTCCTTCCTTGCTTTCTCCCTTCATTCTTTCTTTTTTTGAAACAGAGAAAAAACGGTAAACAACTTAAAAACCAAAGACGAAAATAAAATATTTCTCCCATTTTTACATTTTAATTTCCCCTTCTGTCCCCAGGAGAATTCCTAACTCCATGGAAAACACTTTCACCGTCAGTCTGAACCAATGCCATCTGCAACACCTAAAATATTCCACTAACGGTCTCCAAAATCAGTTTGTTTACCAGCACCAGGTCCTCGTCTCCCAGCTGGCCGCATCCAGACATAATGCTCTGATTGTTCCAGTAGACTGTGGTGCCTCCTAAAACCTCTGCATACAAAGTTACGTCACCTTTTTTTACGGTTCCGTGTGCATCCGGCTGGTCAATTGGACATGCCGGAAATTAGACTAGCCTCGGACAGGCTGGTGAATATTAGAATCCCAAAGCTACTCTGCCAAACTCCTCACTTCAATATGGGGTCTAAATTGGCTTCCAGAGAGCTCGCCTTTGCTCCAGCCTCAAACTGCGGCTGACGGGGTCGCAGCAAATGGACCGATAAAACTCCGGAGAAAGGACAATGCAGTGATGCGTTAAAGGTGAGTCCCTCTCCTGGAGGAATGAATAATGTTAAAAATACAGAAGCTATAAAAAGACGGCAATAATAACAGGGTCATTGTCTGCTGACCGTTCGACAGACCAGTTCGATGAAGTCTCTGGCCCAGGCTGCTGTTAGAGATTTCACAACGCCAATGTTTTGTCTGAAAATGAGGTGTGTAGGAAGAAAACTGGAAAGAGCTGTACATAGAGCGTGGTGCTTAATTGCTCTGAGCCCGGTACTCTTTCTGTGCTTGAATCAACCATTAACTGTGTTCAGATCGCTGGGGGGATGGTCTGTTTGTGCATGTGATGTCAGAAATTATTCCAATAGTATATGTCCTATTATGTCAAAAACCATTAGAATTTTTTTACCTGAGAGATGAAAGTAAAGGACATGCGCCTAGAGCTTTTTAGGTTTATGATTAGTATTATATTAAAGACCTAATGTTGAGTAAGATTTGCAGATTGCACGGCCCCATCCGCAACAAACTGCCATGCACATGGTGTTCTGACTCCTTAGCATGCTGAGCTACAGAAGATCTTCTATTGTACTGGACAACTCTGGCCAGCCTTCGCTCCCCATGTGCATCAGTGAGCCTCACTGCCCATGACCCTGACGCTGGTTTACCAATTTCCTTGGACCATGTTTGGTAAATTCTGACCGCTGCAGACAGCTAACATCCCATAAGAGCTGCAGTTTTGGAGAAGCTCTAACCCAGTCATTTAGTCATCGCAATGTGTCAAAGTTGCTCAAATCATACCACGATATGTTTCATTGCGCGTTGTACCTGTATTATTATGTACGTGACAGATAAAGAATCTTGAATCTTGAATCAAATCCGTACAATATTTGCCAATATTTTCTATGCTTCCAGCACAAGAAGTAAACAACTTCAAGGACAAATGTTTACTTATTGCCTTATATGTCACACTCACTGCCAAGTGCCATAGTATGCAATGTTATTCGCTTCACCTGTCAGTGGTGATGATGTTATGACTGATTTGTGTATATTAGTCTAGCAATAGCTGTAGATTAGGTGTAAGTTGTGATTGGGAGTGTGTGTGACTAATGTCATAGCTGATTCTATTAGAGTATATAACAATATTAGAATTTGTCGACTGAGATACGAAAATGTAGGACTTTGAGTTTTTATGTGTAGGTTAAGCATTAAACTATATATAGACGTCAGGTTGGATGTAAAGGTTTTATGAGTGTGCTGTGTGTGAACAGGTTTCCTAAGACAACTGACTGAAGAAATGCCCTCAATATTTTAAATGTAGGCTGCAACAAGGTTCCATGATGTAAAATACCTCTAAAAAGTACTGTAACTAACTATACGATTTTTAAAACATTTGATTAATATTATTAAGGTATTGTACAGGCTTAGGCAAATTTGTTGTTTTCTAGCAGTGTGTGTGAGGGAGAGGGCGAGAAAGAGAAAGAAAGAGTGTGTGTGTGTGTGTGTGTGTGTGTGTTTTGCACATATACTGAACATTGTACTTGAAAATAGTCCGGATATAGTATCTGTCACATTATAACTCTACCTCTTGCACATTCAGTGTAAATGTCAATTTCAACCTGTTAAGAATACTGCATCCTGACTTGACAAAATTTTTACCTCTGTGTCTATTTCTAGCTTCTAATTATATTTAAAACTCCCTGTCTAGTTTAAAAAGTATATTGCATATTGTATAGTTTAAAATGTATATTGTTTAATGTATATTTTAGTATTTTTACTTATTTATTGTCTATCCCATGTGCCTAGTTGTGCCACTGCCTATTTATTCTCTGTTCTACTGTTCTTTGTTTGTTTGCAATGGAAATAACCTGGAGCCACGTCGTCTCGTCTCTCTATGTATCTGTACAGTATATAGCAGAGATAACAATAAAGTTGACTTTGACTTTGACTTTGTTTTTCACTTTCACTTTTATCTGTTTTTTGGGGTTTTGTGGGGACATTTGAGAGCTCCCCATGAGAAAAAATGATTTTATAGAAAATGTACTTTATTTGAGAAACTAAAAGAGGTAAAAGATGTGCTTTTGGTTACTGGGGTTAAGGTTAGGGTTAGGATTAGGTGTAGGTGTAAAATTATATGCATCTAGTCATTATGGGAGCCTATGGAAAGACCTCACAAAGATAGTAATACAGAGATGTGTGTGTGTGTGTGTGTGTGTGTGTATAAGGGTGAGAGAGGATGCGGAGGTTGAGGGGAGGGAGGATTTGTTCCCCTGAGGTTGTTGTCGTGGGAGGATGGCAGGTGGACAGTGTAGGGTCAGGTAGGAGGTCGCGTGATTGGAAAGGGAGTCACATCACTTGGAAGTGGAAACAGTACACAGCCCCTCATGAATATTATACCGCAGCCACTAACTTTGGCAAGCTTCTCAGTAACAGGAGGGAGCACACATGAGCAGATGATTGTTGACAATGCTGTGCTATGGTTACTTTTCACATATATAAATTGCCATTGACAGCATAATCTGCCAAAGCTCAATAACAGTTGTTCCTCAACCAAGAGGTTCAGCGCTCCAATATTCTATCATACTTCAGAACATAAACATTCAGCCTGATATTTTAGGGATCAGGTATAATACCTGGGCTCAGGAGTGCAAACAAAGCTGTTCATTTTTCATAAGCCCTGAAGCAACCTGCCCTTCAGTTTTTACGCCTCCTCCTCTGCGGTTTGTTTAAACTCGGCACCTCTGTGTCGGGAGTAGTGAGTGGAGATTGGAGATGAACATTGCGCTCTCTTATTTTGCCAGCATCCTCCTCCACACACTCTCACTCTTTCTCCATCTCTCTCTCTCTCTCTCTCTCTGCCAGAGTGAGGCCTGGACAGGGCCAGGCCTGCTTTTTAATCGCTATTTGACATTCGTCCGCTCTCTCCGGTGCCCCGGCTTTCATGCCGCTCCATGACACAGAATCGCCTCTCCAGCCGCTCGCAACACGCCTGACATTCTGGAGGAGTCGACTGGCAGCTTTAGATTTAAATGCCACAGTTGAACTGAGCAACTCGGCTACTTCCCCCGTGCACCAAAGGAGCCATTTGTAAGCTCGGACTGGATAATTGTTGAAAACAAATAAACGCGGGCTTTACAAACACAGAAGGCCCAAGGAGAGTACTTATTGGTTTTTTCCCTCTGAATTAGAATCCAATTAGCGCTGAACTTCCACCACCTCATGAAAGGATGCTGCACAGTAGTAATCCTCAGTGAGGGGCCCCAGGCTTGCATGCCATTAAGTTTTCAGAGGTCTTGAGTAATAGAGTGGCAGGGCTGAGGATAGTTGGGGAGAGGTGACACGAGTGGGCAGCAGGGGGCCAGAGAGGCTATCAAGTCCAGGATGAAATGCTCTTTGGACTTTTGGAATTTTTTCACTAGGCATACATCTGACCTACACATATAGAACTGAGACGGAAGCGTGTCGCACAATGAATGGATTCATGGAACTGTAGGAAATCAATGAAGGTCATAACAGTATGACCTGCACACTGAAGCCCACAGAGCCATTGAAAGAATGGAACACACATGTTACCGTAAACCATGTTACCGCCATGAGGTCAAGTTTCTCAACAGAACTGTAAGAAAAACTGAAAGTCAACCGGTGGAGAAAGAAACCTATGCTGGCACACTGCCAGACGTGAAATTAATGTACGGTGAAAGACGAGTCGTGCATGATTAAATATCACTGAATTCCACAATGATACACAAAAGGTTTGCTGCAGTAGAAAAAGCTACATGGATATTTGATGAGATTTTACAACCCTGTGTGATCTCCAAAAGGCACCTTTTTTGAGGTAGAGAACATTTTCCATCAATCGTACAATTATATTTGCCACTCCACTAAAATCTCTTCACACCTTTTTGGTGTATCTGTGAAGATTTGCCTTCTTGTCTCATCAAGCACTCAACATCTTGGCACAAATTTATTGGAAAAAAGCAGTATGTATTGGTTGGAAGCGGTCATGACTAATCTAAAAATACATTAATGCACACTTTTAAAAAATTTATTACTTTCACCAAATCTACCATGTGCAATAAATTAAGAAAAATATCTGTTCGCTTGAACACAAACAAATGTAATAGATCGCAATGGTCCTGGTTGTAAAACCTACGCTGTGAAGTCATTTTTAGCGGTTGTATGTTGGAGGAATTAGTAGTGACTGAGGAATATATTGGATTAATATCTATAATTGCCCATTAAGGTTTCTTGCAGTGAAAAATAAAATATTAAAAAACTGTGATACAACCCTGTAAACAATTTGGCCCTGGGGGCCTTTTTTGTGAACAAGCAGAACTGGCCTGCATGAAATTAAGCACATTAATCTCATGTAGAAGCTGCCGACTGGATTTGCCAGAAAAAATATGATGACACATTTTGCAAGACGGCGGACTTTAAAAACAATAAAACATAAGCACCTTTTTCCTAAATGATGCAAAGTGCTTTATTCATTAAGAGACAAGTTTGTCTGTAATTGTCCATTTCAACATAGTCATTTTAATTTTTTTTTAAAGCAATTCAAGCCACATCATGGTGTCCTACACTGAGGTGAACATTTTGAACTAAATTTTCTGTTTAGAATTCAGACTCAAACATCGGCGTCACTTAGTAATGCAGGAGCTTAATTAGGCACACTGAAGAAGGTCACCCTCCAAGTCAGGGGACAATGTATTTAGAGCACTAAGATTTGGTTAAGGGATTAAATCTGGATACCTTCTAGGGTTAGATTTATCACTCTTTATTGCTAAGCAGGCAGTTACTTTGAGAAGATGTAAGTTCAGTCCTTAGTACTGATATATAGCCCTTTGCAGGATTTCATGCATATACATATTTGATCATTCGCTCTGGGGCTGGTAAAATTAATCCCTGAATTTACATTGATAACAGTAAAAGGACAATGACTTAAACTTAATCTGAAACAATAATGAATAGGTGGGACTCCTAACCATGTTTTGTTTTAATATGAAGCTTTTTTATGACATCAAACTAATTTCATATCACCATATCCCAGCAGTGCTAGAGTAAATAAACTAAGGGGTGTGTTTGTTTGACTCTTGCAGTGAAAGTTTACTCAGCTTTTCATTTTCACCCCTTTGACAGGTGACAACCCTAGGAACTGGTCTAATGCAAATTTTGAGAATGCAGGAAAAGCATTAAGATAAGGGCAAAAAGTAGCAGACAGTAGTATTTTGGGATGTTCTCCTTTTGGAAAACAATGTGTCACATCTCATTTCTTTGTATTTGGATTGGAAAATGAGACAATGGAATATATTGCAGTATGCATACATGTAAATACTTTTCCTCAAGGCTACATTAAAATATCTCTCTCTCTCTCTCTCTCTGTATACATATATATATATATATACATATATATAATGGAGTAAAATTAACTAAATTAAAAGTGTAAATTGCAGTTAAACTGCAGACATCAGTGGGCTGTAGAGACGCAAAAGATTGCTTAGGTGGTTGACTAATGTTGGATAAAGTCTTTAAATCCACGTTTAACTTCTGACGTTCTTCTAAAAACAATATATATTTTAAATATTGTTCATTAAAGGTATTTGCTCATTAAATGTATTATATATGATATACATTCATT